>JAOPGA020000332.1:0-19181 GCA_026419775.2 Acrasis kona
CACTGGTGATGTCATGAATGACGAGCTCAATCAGAGATAAAAGATTTGTTAGACAAGGTCAGAGCAGGAGAGGAACTTACAAACAAACACTCCTCTAATTTGAAAAAGAACCAGGACCAGATAGCATCTTTGTCAAGCCAGTTATCTAGCGAGAAGAAAGAAAAAGACCAAGTGCAGTCAGAACTAGTAAAAGCAAAAGAGGACTTGTCGAACTCTATAGCGCAGCATGACTCGCTCAGAAATGAAGTCGATAGATTGAATCAAGAGGCGAAAATAACTGAAAGTAGAGAAATGCAGGAATCTGAAAAGGACAAACGAACCATAAAAGAATTAACAAGTCAGCACCTTGAAAAAGATGAACTCATACAAAGGCTGGAGGCCCAGATTAAAAACTACGAACTGCAAAGAAGTGAAATTGAGCAAAGGGAATTGCAACTAAAACAGCAGTTATCTTCAAATGCCCATAAAAAGTCGTGCCTCTTCAGAAAGAAAAAGAAATAAAAAATGCTTTACACTTTTATTGCTTTCCTCTCTTTTTAGAGGTGTTCAACCAATGGTCGATTGATCAAAATTTGACTTCGACATTGACAACACATCAAAAAGTCAGAAACACAGCCATGAGCAACTACCTAAATTATAGTTCAGCACAGAAAGACAAGGATGGTATTCCAATCTATGGTATGGACAAGGAGTTGCAAGACAAGAAAAATGCCAAATACAATCCTGAATCTGAACGCGAAGTGCGAGAATGGATTGAAACGTTAACCGGAGAAAAATTCAAAGGTGGTTTTCAAGAGTCTCTAAAGAGCGGTGTTCTATTATGTAACTTTGTCAACAAAATCAGACCAGGCATTGTACCAAAGATCAACAAATCAAATCTACCATTCATGCAGGTAAGGCCCTAATCACTTGGTACTTACTAACCTTTCAAGATGGAGAACATCGGATACTTCCTCAAGGCAGCCACAGATCTTGGATTAAAGACCCACGATACCTTCCAAACTGTAGATTTGTACGAAGATAAGAACATCCCCAAGGTCATACAAAGTCTCTTGATTTTAGGATCTGTCGTCCAAAAAGATCCAAGCTACAGAGGACCAAAGGTTGGTGTCAAGCTTGCCGACAAAACCGAGTACAACTTCACAGAGCAGCAACTACGTGAGTCCCAAAACACTGTTGGTCGCCAATACGATGCGTCCATAAATCACGGTAATGTAACATCCATTGGTCGTGAGGTAGTCAAGACAAAAGACACTGGTCTCCGTACAGGACAATCACAACAAACCGGTGGCTCTTTGGCACCCGAACGCAATGCCTCCATCGGAAATGAGATCATCAAAACAACCAGCGTCGGTGACACCCGAGTAAACAGCCAACAAACTTCTGGAAGCTTGAAGGGACAAACTCAATCCAGCATCGGAAACGAAATCATCAAAACATCAAGCGTAGGTGACACCAGAGTCAACAGCCAACAAATGGCAGGAAGCTTGAAAGGACTACAAAATCCAAGCATCTCCAACAGCATCATCAAAACATCTCCTCGTGGTGGATCCGAAGATAAATATGCCGAACTTGAAAAGTTAGCAGGACTCAGAGACAAGGGCATCTTGACCGAAGGTGAGTTCCAAGCCAAAAAGAAACAAATCTTGGGTTTGTAAAAAGCAATAAAAACAAGCATTACATTTAAACAGTTGTTTTTTTATTGGGTTGGTTTAAAGGTATTGTGTAAGGTTTAGATCCGGGGCTGTTTGGTAATACACTTCTAATCAATATTTTCCTAGACGACTCAAACACTTCCGTCACTTGCTCAGTATCTGTTGCATCGGTATACCTACAAAAAATGCGACGAGGATCATACTTGTTCACCTCAAGAAACTTTTCCGTTATAAAGGCAAGTGCTTCCTCTGGCGAATCTCCGTAATAATCCGAAAATGTCTTGTTGAGAGAAGAGTTTTTGATTTTTTCGGCAAAAATGTCAACCTTCTGTGAAATGTTTAGTTTCCATGAATTCATGAATTCTTACGTTGAACACCAAAATGATTAGCTTGTCTTGAAACCAACGTCCGTTACAAACTTCATCAAATAGGTCAATGGCTTCTTCCATCCTGTTCGTTGTGTCATCTTCGTAGCACTTTTGGTCATAGTCGGAAAGAGATACAACGTAGACAAGTGCATTTGTTCCATCAAATAAATTGATCCATTCTATTTTTGGTTAGTTATCATTTACAATAGAATGGAAATCTTACTTTTACGTTCTGGACGTTGGCCGCCAACATCTATGAATCTAAACCTAACGCCATCTCTCAGGAAACCACCTTCATTGACACCAGTGCTCTTCCTCCTGCAATGAAGAATGTCTGCGACGGAAGGTTCGTACGGCTCTCTAATCCTTTGCAAATCCTTAAAAAAGTAATCGGCTCCATCAAAGATATGGAATTCCCTTCTTCTTTCGAAAATTTCCTTCATGACGCTCTCTTCCATAAGCCCTTCCAGGTCTGTGGCAAATTGATTGTCGTAAATGTGATGGGCGGATAGACGGCCGCTTGATAGTTGTGTTCTTTCCGCAATTCTCTTAGCTGCTTCCTAATTTATTGATTAGTCTGGGGTAAAGTATTTTAAACTTACTTCATTTTGTTCTGATTCAAACTTGACTTTATTCTTTAAAAGTTCCCTGCACAAGATTCCAGATGATTCAATGATATTATAATAGATAACGGATTTATATTTTCCTAGATCGTCTTCAGAGTACCCTTGTTCGTATATAACTTTAAGTTGTTTGAATAAAGTAGATTTGCCGCTATCTCCTGTGCCCTGTTCATTTAGCAAAGCTACACTAAAGATACTTACCATTAACATCACTTTCACATCGACGATATCTGGTTTTCTTCTCTTTTGAGGGTGTATAATTTCGTTCTTACTTCTTCGACTACTAAAATTTCCCATTTTTTTGATCTTTATGAAAGTGGATTTTAATTTTAAAAAATAAATAAAACATGTCATCTTTCTAATTAAAAATAGGCTGAGTTTTTAAAAATAAATAGAACTCTTCATTAAATAGATAGCTCTGTTAAAAGTTTGCATTCTCCTAAATCGATATTTTATACAATGGGTGGTTATCTTCTATTTTTAAAAGGATTCCATCGAATCTTCGAAAGTTCCAAAGTTATTTTAAGATGTCTATAATTTATTATACCAGTTGAGTTAATAAGATGTGACAACATGGACACCGACAACACTCGATTTATTTTTGAATAATTTGCAGCTGACTTGCGGGAAAGCGATCTTGAACTTGTTTCATGGCTCTATTCGTGGAATGTTTCAGAATCAAGCATCACTTTATATACCATGTGTGCTTAAACATGATAAGACTCGAACGTGTTGTAAATATTTCTCATCCTCCATAATGCATTAAGCGAAATTCTGCTCTTAAAAGTTTTTTTTCAAATCAAATAACGTTATGTCTTGACGAGTATCCGTATAATTGTGTCCTCGACATAAAAAAATTGGTTGTAGCTAAATGGCAAACCAAAGATTTCTACACATGTTCCCGTGACTTTGGAAATAGTACTAAAGCACCAAATTCTGCTACTTTTGAAGTTTCAAAGTGCTGCTTCGGAATTGGCTACAAAGTAGGTGAAGAAATTAGTACAAAAAGTACCTAAATAAACTGCGATTCACTAAATTACAAAGTTCAATTTGTAGAGATGGCTCAATATCGATTCAAATGAATGATTAGCATCGTTGCTCTACGAAAAGTAGTGTTACGTGGATGAAAAAGTAGGATCGGGCGTAGAAGTAGGACTTATCAAAAAAAAAATGAGCAGTTTAGAGTACAGCAGTGAGGAGGAGGACTATAGCAACATGTCTACAGAGTCTGAAGACAACAGTGAAATGGACGACACCAACGCTATGCCGCATCATATCATTGATGTAACCAACGACACCCATGACCATCTTTCAGTAGGAGGACCTGCGTGGAGAGATCTGCTGATCGATGTTGTTGGTCCAATAGTTTACGATAAAAGGCAAGAGGGTGACCTGTACGTGTCGTTTGAGGATTTTATGGAAATTCAATCCTGGTACTTTGAGAACAAAACCGACTGCAGAAAGAAGCACCTTGTTGCTTACTTCTCTCTTTACCAACATCACATTCTCCCCGAAAGAATGAAGGAAGCCATTGAAACTCGTAAGAACAACAAGAGTCATCCTTATTTTGGAGAAGAGAATTTAAGTGCAGTAATTGGTTTGAGCAGGACGTTTGAATTATCTGAAGATATTTTGTGTCCCAACTCACTACTGATTGCGTTTATCTTAACATTTAAAGAGGTAACACTTGTGATTGACGGGTTTACTATTTGTGATGACTACATTGACATGTTCAACAAATGTTCAATCGGCTCAAGCATCAAAAGTCTGGTTCTTGAAACAAGCGGTTCTATTCAGGCTGTGGAGGAAGGATTCGAGCTGTTTCGTGCAGTCTTAAAAAATGGCGGAAGTTGCTGCATATTCACTTTACGCCTAACCATTAGTGGCCCAAGTTTTACATTTAAAGAAGGTGCAGATTCACAATTCATATGTGTGGGAAAATTACCAAGCAACAAGGATCACTACGTTAAGGATACAAGCTTCCGCTTTTGATAGCCATGGAGTTGGAGAGGTACTCACCACGTTCGTTCAATTTGGAGGTCAGACGTAACGTCCGCTACAAATTTGGTGAATATACTTTTAACTGCTTCAGTATGAGCATGTTGAGTCTGTTCATAAATCATTCTGCTTTAAATCGCTTCCAAGGCATTTATCAGAGGAACTTTTTACACGACAGCCTCAAACGATTTTAAGAACAAGTACAACAGTCACACAGTTCTAGCAGATACTTCTAGAGGTAGGCAATTTGTAGAGATCCAACATTTCTTCTGTAATACCGTCACTAAAACACTCACTGTGTCAGTAAGTTTTTTTATTGACAGAGTGAGAGAGGATCCTCAAACTATTGAGTCTATACCACACAAAGTTATGCATTGCCGTAAACTCAGGAAATGAAGTCATCGCTGTGCCTCTCATTGGACCAAATAACGACATGACAATGTAGTGATTACCCTTACTTCGACGGTACGTAATTTAGTTTTTGTATTAATAACTAGTTTAGGTGGAACTAGATCATTTCAAAAATTTATCACAGCCTCAAGTTATCCTCCTCCTCATTGGACACCATGGAAATCAGAAACAGACTTCAAAACATTTCAAGCACTCAGCTTCCTACAAATGTGAGGATAGAGATGGTCACCAACCCAATCGACTTTAACAACTTGCGGTTGCATCGTTGAATTCAACTTCCGCAACATACCAGATTTCTGGGCCTTAAAGGTAATAATGTCTTTAACATGCGTCTTATCAATTTTAGATGTATTATGTATGACTAACATCTCAACACCATTAAGAGGAGGCAATTGACACTAGCTTAAGCATGCGAGGCCAGGAATCAAACAACACTATTAATAAACAAACGTTCTATTTAATTGCTACTTTTATTTACGTCACAACCTATAATTTGTAGTACTTTCTTGCGCATAAAAGTACCTATTTTTCACCTACTTTTGCTTACTGTTTGTATTTACTTTTGAAGGTTCGGAGCAAATTGGAAGAGAACTGCTTTTTGTAGTACGTCAAAATAAAATTGCACACAAAAAGAACAACGATTTCTGCTACTTTTCGTAGTAGATATCAATACTTTTCCTGTACTTTTGGGCATTGATTTCACTGTTTTGTAGAAGAAAAAAGCACTACTTCCAAAGTCACGGGTTTTTTTTTTTTGTTTTACTTCAATTGCTATTTTGAAAATATATTTAATGAGCGTTTGCTATTGAATGGCCACTTGAGAGATGCTCGTTATGTACTGTTCAAGAACATATCGCAGGTGACCAAATGGTTATAATATACTAACAAGTTGACCGCCTATAAGACAAGTTGAAGAGGCACTAATCCTTCGCAAAAAGGGATGGCTATAGAAATATTACTTCGCCACTAAGCTCGGACTCTACATATTGGACGACAGCAACAATAAATAAGTTTACACGACGTAACTACATGGCCCTTTAATTGCCGTGTCTGCTAATCTAGTTCAAGTTACTTAGATAGAAGATTGTAATATATGCCGTAACGTAAATTTCAAAACTGCTATAAGTAGTAGGATTTGTCTAGAATAGTAAATGGATCACAATGTTGATGGTTTGCCGGAATCCGTGGAGAATCGGAGTTGTATACTAATAAAAGATTTCCTATATTAATCAGAACTCCGTCCGGACCGAAATTTAAAAACTGTAGACAGGTGGTCTCTAGTGATACAAACTAATGAGCTGGTTTATTATTATACTTTTGTTGGTTATACTTGAGGCGTGCGCTCAAGTGCCTATCAATACCTTCGCTGGGGCTGAACCTTCCTACAGTGGCGAGAACATTCGTGGAACTACTTCATTAGTTAGCCCTAGAGCAGTTACTTATGACAGAGAAAATAACATCCTATATTTTACTAATAATTTCCGGATTCAAATGCTGAACCTTACTACCGGCAATGTGAGTACATTAGCTGGCAACAACATGAACGCATATAATGGAGAAGACATTCCAGCGGCAAGCGCACAATTCTTTTACCCCTCAGATGTGGCTGTTGACAACGAGAACAAACTAATATACATTGCGGAATTATTAAACCATCGCGTAAGAGTGTTGAATCAATCTTCTGGTTTGGTATCTACATTCGCTGGCACTACGGGATCTGGATACAACGGAGATAATATATTAGCTAAAAATGCCATGCTAAACGCTCCATCTTCTGTAGGATTGGACGGTGATCTTGTGTATATTGCAGATAGAAATAATCATCGAATAAGAGTGGTAGATCGAAGGACCGGCTATATCACAACATTTGCAGGAAGTGTTAGTGGCTTTCTGGATAACGTTTTGGCTACAAATGCTTCCCTTTATAGCCCCTCAACTTTATCAATAGACAGAATTAACAATTTAGTCTACATTTCAGATACCTACAATAATCGCATCAGGATGGTGAACAGGACTAGCGGTTACATTTCAACTATTGCTGGTCGAACAGCAGCTACATATGGAGGAGATAACGGGCTCGCCATTAATGCCTATTTAAACAGACCCTACGGAGTAGCAGTAGATATGATCAATAATCTAGTATACATAGCCGACAGCAGTAACCACCGCGTCAGAGTTGTGAACCGAACGAGTGGAATTATTACAACCTTCGCAGGTACAGGATCGGGTGGTTATAATTTAGACAACACCAATGCTAAAAGCGCTCTTATTAATAATCCTATAGGAGTAACTGTGGATCATATCAACGACTGTGTATATATAGCGGATAGCGGGAATTATAGATTAAGGTCCGTGAGGAGAAGTAATCTTAATATCAATACGGTAGTTGGTTCTGGATCTATATATTATGATGGGGATGGTAACTTGGCCACTTTATCACATATCAACCAGCCACATGGAGTAGCTACTGATTCTATCAATAACCTAGTTTATATTGCAGATACCTATAATCGTCTCATCAGAGTTGTTGACAGATCAAATGGGCTGCTGACTACATTCGCTGGGAATGGTCAGGGTGCATTTAATGGTGATAACATTATTGCTACAAATGCCAATTTTGGGGAACTAACCTGGTTAGAAGTTGATAGCATCAATAATCTTGTATACATAGCAGACGCAGGTTTTAATCGTATCCGATTTGTAAATCGAACCAGCGGAAGGATTAATACTATTGCAGGCACAACAACTGCTGGTTACAACAATGATAGTATATTAGCCTCAAGTGCCAAACTAAATAGACCATTTTCACTTGCAGTAGATAGCATTAATAATTTAGTGTATATATCAGACAGTGGTAATCATCGCGTCAGAGTAGTGGATCGATCTACAGGTTACATAACAACTGTTGCTGGCACTGGGATTGCTGGTTATAACGGAGATGACATACCAGCGACGAGTGCTCATCTAAATGAACCTATAGGATTGGCCCTCGATTCCACAAAGAACCTTCTTTATATTGCTGATTCTTCGAATTTACGGATCAGAATATTAAACTTGACGAGTGGAAACATTTCGTCTCTATTATACGGTGTGGGTCTTCCATATGGAATAGCATTAGATGTTGTTAATAATGTGGCATTCGTTTCAGAATATATATATAATAGGGTCTCGGCAATAGATACAAACACTGGTTATATGATAATCATTGCTGGTTCTGGAAGTAGCACGTATGATAATAATGATATAAATACGAAAGTCGGTTATCCTAGACAAGTGGCATTGGACCCTACAAATAGACTGCTTTATGTTGCTGATACTTCAAATTGCCGCATAAAAGTTATTAATATTACTTCCTTCAATATGCCTAAACCACCAACTCCCACGCTTACTCCCACAGGTACACCAACAGATACTCCTACACTAACTTTCACGCCTATCCTAACTTCTACTCCAACACCTACTGATACCCCCACACTTACATCTACTCCCACACCAACTCCTACTACTACACCAACTCCTACACCAACTCCCACACCTACACCAACTCCTACTACCACGCTTACACCTACTCCCACGCCTACACCAACTCTTACACCAACTCCCACACCTACACCTACTCATACACCAACTCCTACTACTACTCCCACACCTACTCCTACTCCCACAGATACAGCTACCCCAACTCCTACTCCAACACCTACTGTTACCCCCACACCTACACCTACTCCTACACCTACCCCGACTCCTACACCAACTCCTACTACTACTCCCACACCTACACCTACTCCCACACCAACTCCTACACCAACTCCTACTACTACACCAACTCCTACTCCCACAGATACAGCTACCCCAACTCCTACTCCAACACCTACTGTTACCCCCACACTTACACCTACTCCCACACCAACTCCCACACCAACTACTATACCAACTCCCACACCAACTCCTACTACTACTCCCACACCTACTCCTACTCCCACAGATACAGCTACCCCAACTCCTACTCCAATTGCCACCAACACCAACACAAGCACGCCAACTGCTACAGCACCAATTATCGTGGGCCCTTCTTCTCATACATCAACTCCAACACAGAATTCAACTCCCACGCCAACCTTGACATTCACAACAACTCCAACTGAGACACCTACCTTGACACCAACAGCTACTCCAACACCAACACCAACACAGAATCCAACTCCCACACCTACCCCAACTCCAATACCTACTGCTACACTTACTCCAATTCCAACGGCCACACCGACTCCAACACTTACTGCTACACTTACTCCATCTACTCCAACTCAGACACCAACACCTACTCCAACGGCAACACATACAGATACTGATACGCCAACTCCTACTGACACACCTACATCTGTTCCAACATTTACGCACAGTCCCACAATTACATCTACCTCCACTCCATATATATCTCCAACTATTTTACCAAGTGCTACATCAGTGGCAAGTATTACCCAGTCTGCTACTCTTACGTCAACTCCACTTTCAACGCCTAATGCAATAGCCGCTATATCGATTGCTAACATGTCACGAATATTGGATTATTTCGCAGGCGAGAGTTCATCACATGTTGGTAGCGACGGTAGACCATCTATATCTGCAAATCATGAAAAAGCTCAATTAACTTCTACTTTTACATCAACCATCTATTCTAGAAGAGCTTTAACATCAATCAAAATATTCAATGCCACATCCTTAAAATGCTCTTTTGCAATAGCTTCATGCTCTTTGGGTTTGAATCCAACCGAATTCTGGTTGGTATCAGATAACTCATTTGTAAGGGCCACGGTCGTGTATGGCTTGATACCTTACCTCGATGTAAGTGTAACTCAGGATTCAAATACTTTTTCTACAAAAAAATTCTTCTCGTTCGAATTATCTGCAAAGTACACAATCTATATTGATGTAGCTGTAAATGATAATTCCGTCTTTATTGTAGTCACAATACTAGAAAATAACAACGTGGCTTTAACTACGAATCTGAATCTTCCCAAGACATTTGTTGGTAGCAAATTTATAAATCAAAAAACATCAATGGTTGTTTCTCAAAGTAATATGGACGTGAACAACACGAGCGTATTTAGCCAGAGGAGCTTGAATGCAGCCAATTTAACCGCAGAAGTATATATATACAGTCTAGGAATCTCATCCAATCCAAGCAGTTATTCAAGCAGCACATCAAGCGATTCCAATCTTACGAATAACACAATCATCACCGTGATTGTAATAGTTGTGATTGTAGTTGTCACATTCATTATTATACTAGTTGTCACTGTAGCTTTGCTTGCTAGGATAAGAAAAAAGAGAATGATCGTACAACCAATTGATGAACATTTAATGATGGATAAATCAATGTGAATGTAGCATCGATATGATAAATTCCATCATGATGCTCAAAACGAAATTTTAAAAAAATAAAAATTTAATTTATTAATCTCGAGTACAACTGCACATCTGTTTTTGACGCATGATGATGGAGGTAATGATCTTTCTTGTTAGAGTCGAGATTTGATTTTGCTCCAATGGAACAAAAAGTCGTCCTTGTTTCTTCCTCTTACATGTATCAAACATTATATATTTTCATTGATAGTTAGTGATAATCGTTATTTATTCTTTCTTTTTTGTACATTTTGCAACTTTCTCTTTCTGCTCGCTTTGCATGTGATTTTTTGGATAATGTAACGTGTGTAGATGCTCCTAAACAATAAGTTTGCGTTGATCTTGCTACTTTTTGATGGGTCAAATTTTAATTACTTGTGGACTCGAAAGGGCTAATATATTGTTTTATAGTTCTGATATTAAATCATTCATCATCAACGAATAATGTACTTGCCACGTTGAACGTGACGTCAGCTTATAACACTCGAATCCCCACCAATTCACCTCTACCGTTAGATAACTAAATACAATAAGCCTCATATTATCCACTTTACACTCGCGAACTATACCTTAGGGGTACTCGTAACAGCAACATATGATCTCCAACGCACACTCCCACATTCTTGGACTTTCGTTAATTGTAACTGCTTCTTTTTTACAATAGAACACTTTTATCCTTTGTTCACGAAACAATGTTTGGATGTTTCTCGAGGCGCTCTATTCTCTATATTTTGGGCACCATTAGCTTACCCATTAATAACAGGAAGAACAAAAATCATCAACTCCCACAATATCTTGTCTGTCTGATTGATGCCAACAAGAGTTAATTATAGACTTTAGCTTGAAAAACCAGTTTCCGAAAACTATACATGGATACATTCTATCGTACCACAACACAAAAAAATGTAATGGATCAAGATCACCACCATGATATGTAAATGGGCAGGGAAACGTTCCTGAAGCACATTTAGCTCGGGATAATTACGTTCACATCAAGGGGCACTGAATACATTCGACATGATACAGTTTCTCAACATTATGAGCCCATACGAGGACGATCAAGATGATGAGAGAAACATTGAAGAGTCTCAAATCGAATGATGGTTACGAAGTCACTTGATAGCAATCACGAGTCGGCGATGCTGTGGATTCGACCACCAACTACAACGTCCAAGATCAAACATCATGTCGAGAAAACTCACCTATGATTAGAGGAAGAATACACTTTTGTTTCGCCTATTTAATAACAAAGAATCATCATCGTCTCCGGTATCAAAGATTAGAAAATTTAGAACTCACATGGACTCTTCGCTCCTCCATTCATTCTATGGATGATACATTCTCTAAAGAAGATTCGGATATTCACCATCACATCTATTCTTACAAATTGGATCCATTACTTTACCCAAATGATCAAAAAAGTGTTTAGGTTGACCAAATCCTCAATTTGACAAATTTATCAAATGACATTACCAACCGATACTCCTCGTTCGCACACACACACACACACACGGTCCTAGACACATGTATTCATTGGTAATCTACAAATGTTCGATTGGTTCATACAGATTCGAATTACAAAGACATTTCCACAAAGTACCATACCATCATGCAGTCTCTATAATTGTCTAGAAACCATCACAAAGTATCTCTCTCGATATTCCTGGACGTTTCGCGAGCCAAACAGACTCCATCATTGACCTCTCTCTAACTCACTTGTATCATCCTTGGTAATCATGGAGACAGTTTACTGCATCTCCTCAATGATCTTTTATAATTTTAGTAAAAGGTAAATAACTAGTATAGGGTTTGTAAAACTACTAATAAACTTTCAGGCTAAATCCCTGTTTTGTGAAAAAAAGATGGAATGAACATTTTGGTCGATTAGTAATCTATAAGAGTCGATAGTTCGATTGATGTTTTCTTTTTGTTTGAGGGAGTCTGTTTCGTATTGTTTTCCTTGTTGGATATTCGTCGAAATCATTTGTGATGATACTTTTTGTTGATGAGTCTGCTCCGCAATTTGCATTAGTTCAAACACACCCCGTCATAAGAATATAAACAGCGTGTTGGTTGGTGCAATGTTGGCAAACAACAGTCTTTTTCAAAATGAAAGAGTTTATTTAAAGTACATGAACGCACCAAGGATCATTTAGTACTCATCGTCAAAGTATCCTCTCTTGTGGCAAGTTCTGATGCATTCTGGAACGTGGCTGCTACCTCTGCAGAATGCAACGCATGGGTCTTGGTCAGATAGTGGTTTTTTGATTTCCGAGTAGCACATGGTCCTGCATTGAAAGTGTCTTGGACTTGAACGACAGAATCTGTCGCACTCATCTCTGTCTAATGGAGCAACGTTAGGGTATTTAGATTGCTTGCTCTTTCCAGCAGCTACGAAAGCAACAGCGGCGATGAGGACTAGAAGTAGAGCAGCAGCAAATTTCATTGTTGTTAATTTGATTTGATACGTTTGTGAATATGTTTGGTATTTATAGTCCTCGGAGCCGTGGATAAATCTAACCTATTTTAGCTAGGCATATTTATGATTCGTCAGATTACAACAAATATTGGCATCTCGGAGTAAAATCTCACTACAGTACGTTAGAAAATTCAATTAAGGAATTCGTTGGCGAGTAAAAACTAAAAAGACAATTTATCTGTTGGAATATATTGTTTACAAGCGTATGGTTCGACTCCTTCAATTTGCTTGTCGTAAATGGGAATATCTTTAGGAGATTTTTAAGCCTTATTTGAAATTCACATCACATCTGTTATTGATGACCAAACATGTGGGTGTTAATTAGTTTTTGATCTTGAAATTAAAGTTTGTAGACTTAAAGATCAAAGGGACTATTGGTGAGTAACGCAGTGACGTCGGTTATCCCGTCGTGAGGAGGAGAACCATTGTTGTTTGGACTTAAAGATCTTTTACGTCTGGAGGTGACCAGATGAAATAAAGTGAGTTGTTAACATTGGTTGTGTGGCTTCTATATTTCATAATGCTCCTGCTTCAATAAATTTCTTGATAATTAGATTTGGTCAACTTTTACACAACAAGCGAATCATGAAGACAACAAGAAAAATATTCAACATATTTCTGTAATTCTAATTTATATATGAACGTGTCCACGTTCTTTCCAAATTGGAGATATTACTACATCAACAGAGTGGCGACCTGAAAATTACCAAAGGTATACGAGGATGGATATCCTATTGTATTTTGAAGAATTTATATGGGAGTTAACGGTATGAAATTAAAAATTTTTAGACACTAACAACTCAAAGGTTAATGTACAAGAATGTTTATTTAATAAATTAACAACAACTGAAATTTTTAACATGAGAACCGTCATAGTGAGCAAGGCAACAAGACATTAAAAGTGAATGGTCAGGTCCCGATATACCCAATTCCTTCCTCTTTCTTCCCGCCTCCAGAATGACGTTTAGAACTGTTCTCACAAATGACATGGACAAATTGAGTAGTGCTGGATTTAAACTTCCACCAAAATCAAAATCGGTAACGCTGGTAAAGCGACAACCACCTTCAACGTCCTCAAATAATTGTGTCATCAGAGTACTAGTTCTTATAACATTTTTAGTCAAAGGAACATTAGGGTTACGAACACTCTTTTCAAAATGTATAATGCTTCCATCTTGTAATCTTTTTGAACAACATAATAAAGATGCATCCCTGTTTTTGAGTGGAAAAGATGTTTTTTGAACACAATGCACTGTTACTGCCTTGTATTTACCACAATCTACGGCTTGAAGCATTTTCTCGCTTCTACAAAGACTGTCTTGTATTTGTTTTCTTGTTTCGCCACAAACAATAATGTTGTAAGCCTCTTGCGCGGAAAATGGAAGTGTCATGACTTCTTTTCTCTTCTTGAAGCCCGAGGAGCTTTTTTGTTTAGATAATTGTATGGAGTAATTGTGATTCGAGAAAACTGTGTTCCAGTCGCATTTTAAATTTGTCAAGGCACACTCAAAGTCAATGTCGGTGACGCTTAGGACTTTACTTTTAGCAAGGTCTTTTAATATGTATCTTCCTCTCTTTAGGCTTCCTACATGAGATAAATAGTTTGGATCTGTCTTGAGAGTGTCTTTGACGTGCTTGCCAAAGTCCTTTGAGCTTACAAAAGAGCCGAAGCAGTCTTCCTTGAGCCCAACGTATACTGCCAACCTGACATCGTCGAACAATGTGTTAGGACAGTGGTTAGCGCTGCACTTCTTGAACTCCTCATTCAGACTTGCTTTTTGAGAACAACTAACATTCACCTCACTTGGTGAATTTGCGTCAAAGTACTCAAGCATTATGAACTTTGCTGCGTTGTATTTGGAGGACTCTCCCACTAGCGTGAGGTACTCGCCCACATCAGTAAGAAACTGAAGCGCTTCTTGATTATGATTCTTTTTAAGGTGGTCATGGAAGCATCTTTGAAGTCTGTTATCAACAAACACGTTGTCGAACATTATATCATAGTTAGTGGGCATGTTTGGTTTTTTTTTCTCTGTGCGGTTTAAACTATACTAGGCTAGTGAGGCGTTTTATTAATAAAAATCATGTTAAATTACTCATATTTGGTAGAAGAGTTTTCTCGCCGCCACCAGTTTCAATTCTTTTTTGGTGTAAAGATTTCATTGTAATAGGACCTTTCGGACTCCGAGGATAATTTTTATTTCAACGACGAAACCAAATCATATCTTGATTGTGGCTGTTTCTGATGGATTAGTGCAATCAAAGTGATAAACTCGTGCGAAGACAGTTTGAACAACTCAATAGATGATTGTCCGATTGAGATCGTGACATGCCTTTACATATGTCAACTAGTTTCATGATCAAATTGATGTCTCAAGGATGTTGTCTCAATTGGCGTTCCAGCTTTCAAGACACTTTCGAAGCATGGTTGTGAGCTATTAAGTTAACTTTGACAGTTTCAAATATTTGAATAGAAGGGTAATTCAAAATCAGATTTACATTTATTTATACGCAATTTTTTCATGATCCACAGCACAATCAATTTCAATACTATAATCTTCTCTCTCAATTTGTTTTACAAATTTAACCAATCGACCCAAAGGATAAACAACAGAGCAGTCCGTTCTAGTAAATTTCTTATCCTCACCGCAACATACACAGATTGGATTTTTATTGTTTAGGATTGTGAACTCTAAATTAGCATCATTGACAATGTTACTGTGAGAAAATTCCACTACACCATCTGCGCCATACTTGATACACGCGTCTAATTGTACATAATCATATTTAATAGTTGAATGGTATATCAGCTCAGTCGGTGGGGAATATGCAATAACAGTTCCCAGTCGAATCAAAAGCGTGGTTGATTGTAAACCAATATGAGGACTTCTCAAGAAGGACAGGTGGGGTTTGAGACGGGAATAATTTAAATTGAATGAACTAATAGAACCTAATAGATTAATCACATAATAAGAAATATTGATTAATGTATCTGCATGTAAAATAAAGAAACCTTCCGTAGATTTAAATACCATTATTCCACTTTCAACAGCCAAAGCTGTGATCTGAGAATGTCTAGTGTCATACTTTTTTATTAATTCAATTGATTTGAAATTTGTAGCACCGACCACAATGCGATAGTGCAAAACAAAACTAACACTTCGTTCCCAACAGCAAATATATAACTGGTATACAGATAAAGTCTTTTTTTGTTTATTTTGATTTAATTGGTCCTGCTCATTAAATGCCATGAACATTTCAGAAACGGTAGTCTCATTGGTTAATTGAGGCAGTTCACAGGGTTGTAATAAAAACTCACCCGAAGACAAATCTACAATTGCAATGTTGTTGTGAACATACTCATTCTGCAAACAAATTGTTGCAATAAAATCAAAAGTAGAAATGTTTATTATCTTCTGGTTGTCCCATACCATTACATCTTTCCTGCAAGTTATGTTTTTATTGAGCACGCTACATACTGCTGCTTTTGGGTTGTGAGGAACAGGTATAGCATGTAGATTCACACTCGAGTTTAATAAAGAAAGTGATTTGTTCTGGATTCCGTGCTGTGCGCTGGGATGTTCGAGGGTATGTTTGTATTTATGTCTATGTACTACATCTCTTGTGTGTTTGTACTTGTTCAAGAATAGTACCCTCCAAAGTACAGGGTTTATCATATCGTAAAACGAATGTGAGGTCTTCTCTACTTTCAGGAGGTCCTGAGCATCTAAATTTGATATTATTAGCATCAACAATTCTTTACTCAGAATGTTGTTGCAATCTTTGTGCAGCAACAACCTCTTTTTCCCCATTCACTTTACTCAGGTGCTGTTTGTTGAAACGAAAGAGTTAATTTCCCTTTATACGTGTTTTCTCCTGCATGAACTCCTATCTCGGGGTTTACGGTTACAATAATTAATCATCAAACATTCACTTGAAGTTTCATTCAGCCCTTTATGGCAATGCCAACTATAACAACAACTGCAACGTACAGTATACAAATCAATTACGGAACATACATTGTTATGATGCAACACGCTCGAATACATTTGACTTGCTGTCACTTTTAATTACATATGCTGTACACGTGAAATCAATTCGCTGACTAGATCCATTCATGTGCAGTGACAATACTCTAATTTTCATTATCGGGGACAACGTATCGTGAATATCCAAAAGCTCATTGTCCTTAAAAAGCGTTTTTGCATTTTTCGAGGTTGACGTAAAAATTATTTCCTTGTCAACCTCGTTGTTCGACTTGTCCAACAGTCAAGGGACAAAGATGTTGATGTTGTATCTAGGAGTTTTTCAGACAATTTAGCTTTAGCATTTGAATGTACCAGTAAACATTGCCCCTTACAGTGTTTTCAGACTTTATTGGAAGCTCACCACCAATCGATTTTACAAATGCACGAAAATGCTGATTTCAACAATGTTGAATGCTTGGTTTGTACAAATAATCAACTTGAGAAGCGCATCTTTAAGAGAGTGTGGAGGTGCTCGATAGAAGGAGATCAAAATTAAAAAAAATAATTTAATTGAATACTACTATTATTATTATAAGCCTCAATAGCTCATCTGGGAGAGCGTACGACTGAAGATCGTAAGGTAGCGTGTTCGATCCACGCTTGAGGCAATATAACTTTTTCTATATTTCGATTGATTATTTATACCCTGTCATTTATAATTACGAATGACACTGCACAACAACGTAGAAAGTTGGGAGGCTTGAATGTCATCACTGGTCGGTGTGCTCTTTAATTGCCGCGACCCTTGCCCTTTTTCGGTTGTTTGTATGCGCAACACCTTTCCAGTTCTCCTGCGTGTAAGCCACTGTCTCATTTTCTATAAAAACACCTGGATACAGAGCTGGTGTAAACTTATCTATCAAATTATCCTTGAGAGTCTTGTTATCCAAAAATAACTGTTTCTGTGATAGCAACTCAATCAACTTGTTCTTGCCTGTCAATGCTGCTATAGTAGTAGTTTTCCTACTATTAACATCAGTGATGTCTATACCGGAATGCAAGCATGACACACAAAGTGCAATTTGAAATGCAACACGGGATCGACTGTTTTCCTTCTCAATAACCTTATTAAGTTCATCCTTATTTCTACTAGAAGTTTCTTTGAGGTCATCTATAACAGCTTGTGCAGATTCCACTTCATGAATAGGACGTTTTTACCTCTTTGGTCCTTTATTAGTTGCTTATATGCATCACTGATTAATTTTACATCATCTTGATCAAAACTAGATTCAGTATAATTGTTAAACTTGTTTTTAGCCTTGTAGAATAATGATGATTCTTTYATGCTAGATTGATTACATAGTTTTAAAATAGAGAAGGAACTCTCAGCCATGTCATTTACAACTGATAATGCAGCAAATATTTCCTTCCTGTTGTAATATATGGACGGTTCAGGTTTAGGATAATAACCCATTCTAGGTATTATCCACAGTGTTCCTATTCGAGTATAAGGGAAGAATCAGGAATCAGGTTTTTTTCTCAAACAGGGTCAAAATGCTGACCAGATCCAAACGATAAATCAGGGTCAGGGAGGACTGATATTTAAAAAAATTTTTGGCTTCGTCAATCTGCCTCCGGCAAATTGACTCGCTTTGGGCCTTCTGTAAATATTAAATAATTATTATTATCCCGCATTTAAATCAACTCATGAAAATAAATATAGCACATTACGAGCGTTTTATTACCGTTAAACTGCAGCACATTAAAATCAATTTTTAGTTCAACTTTGATTTATTAACAAACACTCAATGTCACAACAATTAAAGCTTAACAGTTTCTTCAAGATCAAGATAGCACCTAAGCCACTTCAATTAATTGAAGTTCCAGTATACGCGAAAATTGTCAAGGACAGGTATATGCAGTTTCTAAACGCATATGGAATCTTTTTCAGTCATCACAAAAAAGAAAGTTGTAGAGACTTGAAACAACTATGGGCATCTGGTACTGCAATATGGAAGGAGATTCCACCTAGATTCAAGACAGAGGCGATAGAAGATCTCCAATCATTAAGTATGGACAGCTTCATCAAAAGTGGAGATTACTTCAAGTTGTCCCCGGCTGGAATCCAAAAATACAAAAGGGATGTAGTCGCCATAAGTGATAGTAAGGAGGTCCGGGCTCCAAAGCAGAATACTATTATTCATACCATCAATTGACCAAAGTAATCAATTAAAGGTTGTTGAGAAACAATTATCAGACCTCACTCCTGAACT
>JAOPGA020000333.1:0-24517 GCA_026419775.2 Acrasis kona
TATAGGTCTACTAGGTTGTACTGGATTTTGTTTCGTCAACAGGTTTTACATCTACAGCTAATGGATGGGTTGGCTTTTTAATTGGTACCTGCTTCGAAGCTTCTTTCGCTGCTGGAGATGATGGTGAGCGTGGAACAGAAACCACTGGTAGGTTTTGATCATGTATTTTCGATAGTATTATATCTTTACAGAGAAGTTGTTCAGCAGATGGCCTTAGTCCACTTTGTCGGCACAAGCATTGTTTCAGGATGTTGTTCAGTTCAGCTGAATATTGTGAACCGACAGGATCGAACTTTCCTTTGATGATTTTCAAAATTAATGCTCCTTGGTTTTTAGCCTCAAATGGATGTCTGAAAGTACAGAGCTCATATAGAATACAACCCAATGCCCATATGTCTGACTTGTCTGAAAGGTTTGAGTTGTTTCAGTAATGTGTACTCACCATTGTAAGGTTTGTTTTCGCATAGCTCTGGGCTCAAGTAATAAGGAGTTCCAACCATAGTATGTGCCAAACTTTTAGTATTGCTCAGAACCTTTGAAACACCAAAATCTCCAATTTTTACATTGTTTTCTTTATCCAAGAACAAATTCATAGATTTGAGGTCTCTATGAATAATTTTTTGCTTATGTATGTCTAGATGTTAATGTTAATTTAGAAGATTTTGTTACAATGCAGGCCATAGAGTGTTTGTATAAAGAATCTCCAAATCTCATCTTCGGGAATGGGTTTATCGCTGTGCCTCTTCATCCATTAGTGTTTGTGAATTATAAATTTTTACTTTTAAAAACTCATCCAAAGTACCTCCCTCTGCAAATTCCATGACTATGTTGAGTTTACTCGTCTCCTCGTCAACAAAAGAATCCATGTAACCAATCACATTAGCGTGGTTTAGTGATGCTAGCACATGGCATTCCCTTATTGTGTCATCACGTTCAGCTTTTGTTAAGCCCCTGATGTTAACTTCTTTTATTACATAAATCTTGTCATCAACTTTGACTGTTACCCACTTCACATAGTTCGGAACGTACCCTTCCTTCTGACTTTATACACAACACCAAAGCTACCCTCGCCCACAGCTTGTTGAAATTCGAAGTCAGAGCGGGAGCTTCTCATACGGCAGTTGAGTACAGTTTTATAAACAAAGATGTTCAATTAAAAATATGACCAAGAAGGCCTTCAATGTTCATGCAAAGAAGAAGCAATTACAGGAAAAACGACAAAAAAAGAGGGAGAAGGTAGAGGAATATGATTGGGGAAGTTATGTGGTCACAGATTCTGAGGGGGATAAAAAGCAATCGGAACCAGAACAAACATCCACCAACAACGTTACTAGTATGGTAACAGATCAAAAGTCAATATTGAGGACCTTTTTCGCGAAGGAGCCTCGATCGGTTATAGATCAGCGCATAATGGATAGTAGACTACCCCTACTCCGGACTTCAACCGAGGAAGAGAAATCGCAATATAAGGACGAAAAGGGGGATTTAATACAACAAAAATTAAAAGATCATATTTATACAGCTGTCGACATGCCAGTCAGACCACCGTGGGATTATAACATGTCTAAGAATGATCTAGAGCAGCAAGAGCGAGATTGCTTCGACAAATATCTATTAAAGTTAAAGGAATCGAACATGGAACTAAATTACTTTGAACTAAATCTCAACGTGTGGAGACAATTATGGCGCACCCTTGAAATCTCAGATCTACTGCTACTCGTTGCAGATGTAAGACATCCACTTTTTCATTTTCCACAAAGTCTTTACCACTACGTGACCCACAAGTTGGACAAACCACTCATACTTTTACTAAACAAATGTGATTTAGTTCCAGATTCCTTTACGAAGCTGTGGATGGAATGGTTTCAAGTAAATTATCCAAAACTTCATGTCGTTACATTTTCCTCCTATGCCGACGAACAACAAGATGAAGCAAATGATGACATCACTGCCGAAAAAAAGAGGTTTAAAAGAAAAAAAAAGTTAGTTGACCAAGATCTAGTTTATCAAATATGGAAGACGTGCAGTCAGCTGCATGACAAACCAGAATACTGGGATCAAGTAATGGAAAAAAGACAAGATGTACTTTTAATTCAATCAGGTCAGGTGGATCCGGAAGAAAAGAGGAGACAAGAAAAATTAAAAAAGAGAGCAGAAAGAAAGCAAAAGAAACATCAACAACAAGATCCAAACGATGCACCAAAACAACAAGTAGCCAAGAATGAATTCGTAACGGTCGGTCTCATCGGTCATCCTAATACTGGTAAATCATGCTTGCTGAATGGATTGGTAGGAAGGACGGTCGCAAGCGCTTCGTATACACCTGGTCACACTAAACATTTCCAAACCTACTTCGTGTCCAAACATGTTCGGTTGTGCGACTCTCCTGGTCTTGTATTTCCTGCTGTCGACATGCCACGTGCCTTACAGGTATTGTGTGGATTATATCCCATTTCACAAACACGCGAACCTTATAGTGCCATTCGATATTTGTCAGAGAGGGTACCTATAGAATTGATTTATGGATTGAGCGATCTGCCAGATGGATTCGACGAGTGGTCTCCGTGGGCGCTTTGTGAGGCTTATGCCATCAAGAAGAGATATTTCACACCAAAGAGGGCCAGACCTGATGTTTATAGAGCAGCCAATGAGATTTTAAGAGATGTACTTTATGGACGTGTTTTGATGTGTTTCACTCCCCCAGACTCTAATAATAGTCAATCATTGATGGCTTCCTACACCACCTCTTTTGATGAAGAAAGTGTTAAAAGAATGGAAATGGACGATGACGACCGTGCAAGACACAAGGAAGTGGAAGAAAGTGAATCCGACAGCGATGAAGTTCAGGAAGAAGAGGGTGTGAATAAGAATGTTTTTAGTGTATTGTCAGACGTTATGTAACAAAATAAAAGGTTTATTTAAATTTATACAGTGGACATTGCGGGTGCAGTAGTGTAGTATGCTGTTCCATCTGCGGCTACAGGTGCTGGTTTTGTGGTTTGTGTTAAAGGACCTGGTGCGGTTGGGTTTCCTTCAGAAGCTTGCACGATCAAGAAAGACCACCAAAGGGCCCAAATCCATCCTACGAAGAATAATACGAAAGTCCAGCAGAAGACCCAAGTGATCAAGAACTGGATCACTCCAATGATAACGGTATCTTTGTGGTTTCCCTCAAGACCTGCACCAACATTTCCAAGACCTCCTGTGAAAACGTTAATTACTAGCCAAAGCATGGCATGGCTTTTGGGGATAAGTGGTACTTCTCTGTTTCCAAGTGTTTGTCCTAGTGTCATTGTTGTGTTTTTTATACGTTGGATAAATACAAACTATTTTTTCGCTTTAAATCGATTTGGAACGTTAAAGAATATAAATAGATAATTTTTAAAATTAGAAAGGTATTTTTATTCCTTTTATTAATACTTTTTATTACAATAAAAAACTAACTTGGTTGGAGTATCAAATGATGGTTTTATGAGCAGCAAAGAATGTTTTAATGCGGATGGCTTAGGTGCCAACAAGAAGAGAATTTACAAAAGCGAGATAAGAGAGATCGGCAGTATCCCTCAAAATTGTTGATATGAGGATAATGCAGTCAAACATCGCTACAATCTATTGCATTACGCCCTAATTTAAGAATTTGTAACACAAATAGATACATGATAAAATTCGGCTGAATTAGATTGGAAAAAAGATCCACCGACAACAACAAAAACTCCGCCGTTCATGACAATGAGGAATTCATTAGTCTAAGGAACAGAGTGGAGGACTTGGAGACAGGGATAAAGGAAGTCGAAGCCACCGGAGAGAATGGACGAAATCGAAAATCACGTCAGAGGATAGCGCTAATGAAACGCATAGCACTACGAATTTGTACATATAAACTCTAATACAGACTACATTCGTTTTGACTTTTAAATTACATTTTTTTGCAAACTGCTCAATAAAGCAATTTCAGGATAAAGGTGACATTTAAAAATACCTCCTTTTACCGAAATCATAAAATTAGAACAAAATGGTTTCGTAGAGTTGTGACCAGTCAAAGAAGAGCTATCTCAACTCTTTAAACCCGCCTAGTAGCTGTAAATAGAGCGCCAGTGATAGGTATTATCCGAGAAAAAGAACCATTTAGAGTAAATGGTGTAGTAGAGAAGGATGATATTTGTGTTGCTCTATCAGACAAGGAGCCGTATGTTCAGATGGGTAGAATTTTAGACTGCAAGCGAGGAGGTTCATGTGTTGAAGTGCTTCTTGCTGATGTTAGTATCAAGAATGGAGATTTTGTACTCAAGTGGCCAAAACCACAGCGACATATACCACGCAATACACAGTTAAATGAGCTTTCTACAAGTTTGAGTAACGTCAATATTGACAGTGATGATGATATAGGTAGTTGATTTTAATAAAACTTGAGTTTTTAACGAAGAGAAATCCTTGTAAAAATGGCGTTTATTTTTATATCTCGGTATATTGGTACCTCCTTATGACAATTATCACAACTTCCTTTACCTTACTATTATATAAAACCTTATTTACGTTTCCTTATTCTCTTTTTCCTCTACTAACAATTGGAATTATATCTTAATAACTTCTTTCCTTCATCCAATATATAACGACAATAACATATTATTCTAAACAACTACGTTCCAATATCCAGAGTAAGATCTCCAAATTTACGCCGATATCGATCAACCTCTGCTGTCCCGTTATTAATCACCCATTCTACAGTCTAATAATAGCACATCTTTAGGAGAACTATCCACGTGGTTCTTTGGGTGGTGGGTGGGTATGTAAGTAGATAGATAGCAATGTACTTGTTTGTTTTGTTAGTTTTCACAACGTTAAAAAATTTCAATGAACTTCAATTTAAACAAAAAAACTGAACCAATCACCTAAATAATTTAATGAACGGATTTCTCTTCTTACAAAAACCTTCGTTTGTCCCCAAACTACAACTTTATTCATCTTTCTAAAAATGTCTCCTTTTGACGAAATAGTTCTTTTCTACACTGTTATCAAAGGAACAGGCATAAATACGATTACGAGTCATAATTAGCTACGCTAATTATTCCGAGTAACTTTTAGGCATGTTCCGAGGATAAAGTGCTGACAAAAGTTTTCGTCCCGAGGTTGACCCTTTAAAATGTCTCAAGTTCCGGGACTGTCTACAGAGAATATCAATCAATTCTAAAAAGTCAATGAGATGTAATAATAAATTATTCACCGAATAATAGTTACTACTGTTTTTTTAATCGTTTATTGTGTTACATAAAAAACAAACGGCTAAGATGCTTGATCTTAACAGCTTAAGAGAAGACTATGATGAAAGTGAAGGTCTTGATCAGTACTACGACGAGATCTTCGATGAGGACGACATTCTATTCAATGTGCCACTGCAAGAGCAGTTGAAAGCTCAACAGGATCAAGAAGAAGAAGAAAAGAGAGTAATGGAGCACTACATCTCTTATTGCGAGGAAATGGAGAAAGAAATCGGACTAGACCTTGGAGCTGGAGTTGTTTTCAAACCAGTTAAAGAAGAATTGGAGCAGTTTCCTTCAATGACTTGAAAAGAGCAGGAAGGTGGAGTAGTAGCACTACCGTTGAGAGATACATTGACGAAAATGTTGAAAAAAGATGTGCAGTGGGAATGAAGTTGAATGACAGTATCGTTGGTGCGGAAACCAACCAAACATTTGAGAAAGCAATAGAATCTCAAAAAACTGGCAACAATTTCTACAATTGTAACATTACGTTTAAGTGATTGTTGTAAATCGAGAAGTGTAAATAGGTTTTTTGCCAATAAAATGGTTTGTTTTAACAATAAATATTGTTGTCTTAATTGTAACTTCGATCAATCAATATTTTCTTTTATTATCATTTAATCAGTTCGATTCCCTAGATCTAGCCTGTAAGTTCCTTTGAAGTTTCCAAAGCATGTGCCGCCAATTTGGAATATGGTGATCCAAATAAATATTAAATATTAAATATTATCATTTAAGACTTTAAAAGGATCGAATCTTACAATAAGGAAACGGGACAATTAATCTTGCCTTATTTTATGACACTTTTCATGCACAGTTTTTATTTGATCTGATTGGATGGCACCAATTCGAGGGACGAAAATGTCTCCTTTATCCTGAAATCGCTTTTCAATGTCAATTCCATTTGCTTCAGGGTCTTGGACATTGGAGCGAACCTCTTTAAACTCGTTAATAGCTTCCAGATCTTTTGCAAACAATATAGGTTTGTTCACTTCTAATGAACTTTTTGATAGATGGACTGTGTTTTTGTCACACTTGACGAGTAAATCATATGGCCATATTCTTGGTGCTTTGCTTCATCACGTAGATGATTCGCTTAAACGTACTTGGAATGCCAAATCGGCGTAGATTGCGGCGGTTACATCAATCTGTCTTGACAATCTGCAACCACTTCCATCTTGCAAGAAGGTGCTGTTTCCAATGCCATTTGATTGAAGGTTGTTGGTGCAACTGGCTGATGATTCAACAAAGTCGTAGCTTGGGTTGGCCGATGCTACAAAAGATACAATTCTGTTAGCGTCTGCACATCTTGTTGATCTGATATCCAAAATTGCATAAGATCTTCCTGGTGTCAATGATCCGACGCCTGATCGAGAGAAACAAAGTCTTTACGTTTAGATTGAGTCATCGCCATATAGGTCTAATGAGAACAATTGAGGTTGGGTGAAGAGTTCTTATCCCAACCAGAGATTGGTAATCGCGGAAAGGTTTGTGGAATTTTATGAAAGGTTGGATATGATTAGATAATAGTGGATTGGCTATATACCCTTGGTTTACAACGCTTAACGCGTATAAAAAATGATTTTTTAACAAATCTTTCATACTCGCACATACCAGATGTACCCAGCGACAACAAGAAGAAGCGCCCATACTGCYWRTCTCTACCATTTTACTAGGCTTTGGAGCCCGAGATTCGTCACTCCATCTCGGAGTACGTTGCGGTTGGTGTTTAGGGGTCTCATCCTTCTGGTGGTCTCTATACTCCACACTGCTGTCGTCCCTCAATAGTTCCACTAGATTGATCATTAATTTTTCGAGCGACTTCTTCTTTAAGCTCAATGATCTCGCCTCCCTTCGGTAGTTGGTGCCAGTTGTGGTGTTGTGCGGTAACGAACGGATGAAGTTTTCAGTAGCGTCTTCTTCCTCAATTTCCAACAACGTGACCCAATTTAAGTATCGGCGATGATAGGTTTGTTTAGGTTCATTTGCCCCTGGCGTAACGGTAAGGTACTCAAACTTGAAGTCACTATATGACTTTCCTGGATTTAATATGAATGGTATCAATGCCATAATGTCGTCGATAGAATCGTTCGCAAATGTTTCGGTTGCTAGTAATTCCCTTAATGAATTTCTTTCGTCTTCGGGTAGCTGTTTGAGCAGGAGTGGTAAAATGTCCGCTCCTATAACTGTTGGATCCGAGACGTAGGCTTTGAACCTCAGAATGTCACTAATGACAGAGTCGGCCTTTATCTCAGGGATATTTTTGTAGGAGTTGATGCGCCTCCTTGCATCAAAAGCGCTTTTCTCAGCCTTCTCACTATCCTCCGTTTTATTGATCTTTTCCGTCTGGATGTGAACCAGTTGCAAGAAAAGAGTGGCTTTTTCCACTGCTACTCCTGCTGCCTGTACACAAACGTCCCATTCAAATCCTGCCTCCCAGAATGCGCCGCGAATGTGCTCTAGATTTTGCCATCTGCACATATCCTCTGGTTGCAGTCCTAATTGTTCTAGGGCGTACGCTTTGTAACCGTCATGGTCGTCCTGTACGAAGTCGGACCATACGAACTTAGGTCTGGCCCATTCTTGACGTCGGATGAATTCTCCAAATTCTGAAGTGGCCCCAGGTTGCTCTCCTATATCGTTTACAATCGGCCTTCCAATAGTCGGTCCGCCCATTCTCGCTTGAGCAGGCGAGGTTAGATTTAAACACCTTCGAACTGGTGTCATGACTAACTCTCGTAGGGGGACTCCAACTTCAGTCACACCTCCTTTAAGCTTTAGGTACTGTCTTTTCATTAACTAATATACTCGTCTCGTACGTAGGATTAACTCAAAAAATGTGATAAAAAACGTAAGGTCCAGTAATATAAAGAACAGTAGTTTGAGTTATCAATATATTTTGTTAATTTATTCTGTCGCGCTCCTTGTCACTTTATAGTGCCTGCGGAGCTCATTACTGGATTCTCGTTATACTCGAATAGGAACACTGTGGATAATACCTAGAATGGGATATATTACCCTAAACCTGAACCGTTCATATATTACAACATCAGCCTCTACTGCTTCAAAGTCTTCAGCAGTCGGTCTATGGTGAACTTTCTTCTTGGGACCCCTCTTTCCGTGCTTCTGAGCACCTGTACTTATCAAAACCCTTCTGTGGTTTATTGCTCAGTCATCGTCAGAATCACTATTCTCATCCTTATCGCTGTCAACCGAAGCAGCCGGAGTAATGTATAACGGAAATATAGAATTATTGGCTACGGGTAGATTGAAATGGACGGCTGCCTCCTTAATGAGGTCATATGCGGATCCCTCCTCATCATTTTTATTCATCACGTGCAAAAAACAGAAGAAGATGTGCTTGCAGCAGCGACGGTTATTAATGAAGTGAGGGCACGAACAAGAAAAGCCAGGATGGAGGATGACAGTATAAATTACATTAGATGAGAAAGATTTGACATTATACATGTACTCATTGTCTCTCCTTTGGACTGGTTCACAATACTTATTTGTAACAGCTAAGCGCGCATCATCAAGGATTTTATTAGAATCCCTCCATAGTTTATTGTCATATGGACTCTTGTCTTTCATGTTCGTAAGTACATATAACATTCCACCTTTTAATTCCTCTAGAAGCTGTACAAGACTCTTCACTTTATAACGGCCAATGTATCTTGCGAGAACCTTGATAATTGCTTCAGTGTAATTATTTGTATTGTACAGTCCATAGGCAGATGGTCTATTGTAGCACGTCCAGCTCTTCCCTACATATGTTAAATAGTCTAAGAGAAATAAACTTACAAATTAGTACATACTCATTAGTGAAATATTCATAAAACTCTGAGTCCGCACCAACAACCTCTTCTAACTTTTTCAAGTACACTTTAAACTGTGCCTCACTAATACAACCATAAAGCACAAATTCTAGACCAGCTTCTATTGCAGCAGCCTTCTCTGCTCTGTCATTGTCAATCATGAGAAGTGGACGCCAGTTAGGAATGCCACATGGCATGTTGCGGACCTTCTTTAAAAGTGTTCTGTAAAAGGCAGTGTAGTGGTCTTTAGTAGCAGAATCACATAGTGCAAGCCCAACAATCCCAGCTGCTAGGTTCTCTCCAACATATGTACTTGCCAAAACAGGATATTTGTACACATTGCTTTTAAACCATGAGTCACTTCCAATACATTGAACATCAAGGCGGACTACGTCTTGCAGAAATGCTCTATTGACCAGAACAAGACAGAGGTGGTCTATTTTTTGTTCTCCCCAACCGTCAGGTGTTAACACAACCTCATCTTTTGAGTTCATTTTTCTCACCTGGTTGAGTATGGCTTGAAATGTTCTTGTCTTATTAATCTCTGCATTTTTCCGACAAATGGTCTTCATGAGTGTAGCAATCTTTTTTGTAGAGCAAGTAAAGCCTCCATGCTCGTTACTGTACTGAAGCTTATCCCGTAAATCCTTGATTTGTTTGAAAACAGTTGCTGGCTCAATGTTGTCATCCGCACACTCCTCAATTAATTTGAGGACCTTAAAGTCCAGACAAAATTGCTTCTCTGTAGGCACAAATTCCTCAGGATGAGAACCTGTTACCTTGATAGAATACTCTGTTTGGCTGTAATATTCAACAAGAGCAATCATGGAGCAAGATTCATAACAGGCACACTTAAAGCGGTTGTGATGTAGCTTGTAGTTAGTGGATGCTCCTAGACATTGATATGGATTAACTTCCTCGTATAATGCATTTTGTACTTCTTTGATACTGGATGACAGCACAAAACATAATTGTTTTTCCTACAGTCAGCAAGCAAAACATGATGAGTTTCTTTGAGGTGACATTGAAGAATTGGTGTTGTATAAATTGTCTCCCAAATTGTGTGATGCGGAACACTAGAATGTAAAATTCTGTAGTTGCCCGCATCCTCGTCTAAATCATCAAGTGCATTTGTTAGATCACCGGTTGAGATTCGGTCCATTTTCTAACTTTTT
This sequence comes from Acrasis kona, assembly GCA_026419775.2. NCBI lineage: Eukaryota > Heterolobosea > Eutetramitea > Acrasida > Acrasidae > Acrasis > Acrasis kona. The sequence continues at coordinate 10,249 of JAOPGA020000333.1, forward strand.
ATGAAATATAAGAAAAGAATGTGGTTTTTATAGGCCCTATCATAGCCGTTATGTGTGTGCGCCAATTTGCACTCAAAGCGGGCTGGATGATGATTAGTCCTTGCTTGTCATCTGGAATTGTCTTGTGAAAGGTTAATTGAAGATGGAAGGTTCAATTTGTAAAGGGATAATATTTATTGAGCGTGGAAATTTTATACTGCACGTTGAAAAATTGATGTGTCAGTTGTCCAGCAACCTAGTCGCAAAACAATTTCTGAAAAATAAAAAACTGTCTGAAAAATAAAAAACCGAGATTTCTCACTCAAAAATGACTGTCGCTCAATACTTTAAAAACAAATAATGTTCTACTCATCAAGGGCTACATAATGATGTAACCTATAGTTTTTAAAAAATCTGTCCCATTAGATTTAATGTATTGGAATGATACAACAATTTAATTTTTTAAAAGTATAAACAATATGAACTTTGAGAATGTTATTTATTAAATCTGCTTCTTAGTACACGCTTTGCATTACTCTGATCAGTGTTCTTGATTGCATCAACCATTTCATTCATCCTGCGTGCCTGTGAAACATGCTCTCTTCTGGCGCGAATGTCTTTGATAAACTCATCCAATGAATCTCAACGCTGGTTAAAAGTTGTGGTTGGCGCAATTTCCTCATCATCCAATGCAGTGCTTTGACGCGATGACCTTCTCCTTCTGACCATTGTGTGTGATTGTGGTGCGATGTCACATTCTGTCTCGTCTGTTGTCAAAGCTTCATCACAATCCGCAGCGTAGTGTGCTACTTCTATCGAATCCGCATCATCAGCTTCTTGCTCAACAGAGGATATTTCGCCACCAAGCACTTCCATCGTCTCTTCATCATCGCTAGGATCTTGCTCTCTAAAGAAAGTTCCGCTATCAATCCCTCCCATCGGCTCTTCATCATCATACTATGATCCTCAAACCCTCCCATCGGCTCTTGTGTATCATCAGGCGTCGAGTGTGATTCCTCGGCAGACAAAGTATCAGAGGTATCCCTGTTTGATGGCTCATTGTTGGATTGCTCAAAGGAGTTAAATGCAGTTTGTTGTGCCTTTCTTCTCCTTTTGTGGTTATCGGATGTTCCGTTAGGTCTGGTGTCATCTTCTTGAACAATCCCTCCTCTCGCTTTCGTCATTCTGCGAGTTGGCTTACGTCCTGATGTTGCATTGTTCATGATGGGCATCTTAATGTCAGGTTTTCTCACCAGGCGAGGGTTGTAGTGGTAATAAAGCCAGTTCAGAATCTCAAAAGCGTCGACGCTATCCGCACTTCTCTGGGTGGTTGTGGTGTATAGATGAAGYGCAATAGCGTACAAGTGTTTACAGGCCTTTCCTCCATGATAAGCATAATCGGCACAGTCACACATTTGGAGCGTACCATGCAAAGTGTAGGTGATGTTAGGTAGATACTTTAACACATACATTGAAATTGAATAAAACCACTTTTTTATAATATTAATGTTTAATTTTCTATTAATGATCAATATTGTCACGAGTGCCTATGCGCTTCAACAAAAACTTTGAATCTACCTGCTCCAAAAAGATAATGGTTACTTGAATGGGCTAAAGTATAAGGAAATTCTGAAAGAGGGTCTCAAATAATGTTGATGTGCAAATCGCTTGACGGACTTGAGTTTAGCAGCAAGATATACTCACAACTAGTTAATAGCTAGCTAGACAGAGCCTGTCAGGTACAAGATATCAAAGTGGCATGTCAAAGCATCTCCGAGTCTTATGCCTGTTAGTCGACTATCTACAGCTGCAAAACAACCTAGCACATGGAAGGTTGGGTAACAACCAGTCCAGTCCTGCACTGCGGTGTTAATATCTGTGACTATGATTGTCGAAATACATGCAAGTGTGTCGGATTACCATGTGTGACCATGTCTGCTGTATGTACTATCTTTATAATGACAAAGCATAGCCCAATATTGAGCTCTCATAATGGACACCGCTTTGTATAAATTCATATCACCTAGGTTTCCGTATGTTATTGATTTTGATACTCTATTTTTACTTACAGCTATCTTTTACTCACATAAGGTTTCAGGATCTAACCTAGATTTAATTAAATTATGATCCAACGAATGTTATAAATAAAAAATATAAAAATGATCCTTAGTTAGATGAGAGGGTTGTTGTATAGTGCTGGTATTCATTTACATAATCTCGTGTTCATTATGACTTTGACATTTGTTATAATTTGTTAATGATGCTTTAAATTTAGTAATCAGAGTACACCTGACTGAACCAAAGGAACTCATACTTTGCGCTAAGTATGCTACATAGAACATACAGGTCACAGTCCCGCTAATTTGTAGTTGATGTATAAGGTTGACATGTTAATAAAATGCGCAACGAAAACACACTAAAGAACAACAGTAGCAAACTAGACCACATAAATGATGAGCCTTTAATTGATTATAGTATTCTCTCAAGTTTAAGTCAGAGGAAAAATTGTAAAACCTCACTATGGAATTATGTTACGACAACAGAACACTTGAAGTACTATTGTGTACTGCATGAGGACTGCAACAGCATGGCAATTGAAGATGTGTTTGTCTTTCTAAAAGCAGAGTGGAGAGGAGAGTTAGCATTTAATAATCCAATATCGTACATTCCTTACGCAAAGAGTGGATTTTATTTATTCACAACAAACGACCTCTCTGATCACACACGAAGAAAAGACAAATTTGGAACATGGTTAAACTATACATCCCGAAGGAGATTTGAGGATAACATAATCTATACTCCTTTTGTCAACCATAAACAGCATGCATTCAAAAGACACGAATACATTTTAACGCAGAAAGACAATAGAGGTTTGTTCCATGGCCTAATGTTCTACAGACGAGATGTTCCTCTTGTGTTATTGAAAACCATAACATCAACAAAAAAAAGATCAACACCGGGTGAAATGGAAAACATAAAGTTGAATGTATCTAAAGGAAAGACTGCACGACAGATTTATGATGAAGGTCTTACTAGTACTAAATTTCAAGCTGAATGTCGGAAGCAGATTGAAAACATCAAGTACATACACAAAGACACTAAAAATGAGTCTTCACAAATTAGTAGGACAATGGCATTCTTTCCAGATATTGTTCAGGTTGCAGACACTATTGACGATCAGTTTTCGTTGCTCTTCACCCAAGACAGTTTGGTTGCAATACAGTTCGCCAAATTATGGTTCTTTGATGGGACGTTCAATATTTGGCCAGGGTATGTATCAGCTCTAGTATTTAAAAATCCTTTTGTTGATTCTAACGAGTTACAAGTAGGTTTCGTTTACTTCCATCAAGTAAGAATTTCATCTTATAGTTTAAACTAATTATGAAGACCAAATCAGAACAAGTGCATGTTCGCGTTCTGTGTTACATTGAGGAGAAGTTTAAAATTGTGATTAATGGGCATGCACTAATAACCGATGGTGAAAAGGGTCCAATAAATGCATGGAAGCTCATGCATCCCCAAATCATCAGCCTTTTGTGTTGCAATCACTTCTTGGACAACATTAAATACAAATTGAAGGAATTTAAATACCAAGATAAACAAATCGAGGAAGTAATAAAGACATTGAAAGGAGACTTCAAAGACAGCAGAAAAGGTCTGATTGATCTCAACTCCAGTGAAATCAAAAGCAAAATCAATGACTTCAAAAAGTACTGGAATCAATTACTTGGCTCCAAAAAATTTTCAGACTATTTCCAAAGATACAAGCTTGATTCTCTCCTAACTTCTGTGTGTCAAAATGCACGTGAAAATGCTGGGGTAGTTGATGGTCAGCGAATTACAACAAACTTGGTTGAGCTAATCAAAGCAGATTTAGGAGATGATAGATCGAGATTGATGCACGATGTAGTGCTCTTTTTTGTCGAATTTTTCTCCACCAATTCTACTCAACATACATTAAGCAAAATCGAGCATGCTTCTTGAAGCGTCTGTTATCAAATGAAGAGCACCTTATGCTGACAGATCTAAAAAATTTGCCAAAAAGGACATCATTATTATTGAACTGTAAGCTGAAAAACTATGGAGAAGATCGTTTGATTTATTCAAAGAGGGAATTTAATTTCCCGTTAGCTATCACCTGTGGAATTACCTACCTGGAAGCTGAAATGCTTGAGAAATCTGCACTCAACATTGTGGATCGCAAACATGTACAAAAAAGTCATGAAGGCCTACATTACAAAGTGATACATCAAGAGGTTGATGAAAATCATTTTACAGTTAGGTATTATGCAGAAGACCACTCGCATCTCACTTGTGATTGTGAACATTTTAATGCATTCAAGTTATGTGTTCATGTTGTCGCTGTGATTGATTTCAGCAATTACTATGGATACCTACGACGATATAAATCAATCCGTCCGACCAGTGGTCAAATATGGAGTATATTGAATAAAATAAAATAAAATATTTATTATTGATTCTTATCCGGTCCTGTGTTAAATCTCTTCCAATGTGATGATCATGGTTTGAAGACAAACCTTCTTACCAGATTCTAATAAATTTTGTAAATTAATTGTGTTTGGAGAAAATGAGATGCTGACACCTCTGGCCTTAGTCTGCTACGAATGGCGAATATTGCAAACGTGAACAACTCAGCCCAATCTCCTGGTAAGGGTGTTGTAGATATGATCTTAAAGCTGCTACGAATGGCGTTTTAAGTAGTACCTATAGCGGAGCCTCTTCCTGCTCTTCGAATGCGATTCAACAATATTTTTTGTAAGAAACATGACTGGAGGTGGATTTTATACTAGCGGCGGTCAAGCAATAGACAGAGCGGAGTACGCACAACTCTTGAAAGAGTATCAAGCGAACCCAAATGCACTTCGCCCTAGAACAGTGCAAACATATTCTCAGGTGAGCAGTGTGTGTGAAATTACTAACTTTTTTAAGAGGTATCAAACAGCACTAGAGCGTAGAGAGACGGAGAATAATGAAGTATCATCAGAAAATTCAACTGCGATCAGTAAAAATTCGCCTCATGAAGATAGTTATAAGCCAATTAACTTCCAATCCATTTCGCAGGACGATTGTTTAGCTACAGAGCAAGCGATATTTTCGTTAAAAAGCAAGCTAAACTCCAGGGACCACAACTGCGATAACAACAATTGCGATAACTCTGAGAAAGATGCCGATGAACATGAATCTTTCAAATTGAAGTCGAACGTAAGAAACTCTTTTGCAATCAATTAATAGTTCTAGATTGTTGACAATTTGTATTATCCCCTCTTAGATCAAATTGAAAAAGCCCAACACAAAGAGAATTTGCAGATGGATCTTTTAACTTATCACACAGAGTTTGTGAATTTTATGAAAGAAAACCCGCTTACCAAAGAGCAGCAAAGAGTGATTGATTGGTATAAGAGTCATCATGGTAGTGAGCTGCTTAACCAAAACGACGAACGTGGTAGCAGGTTTTGGAAATCGAAGTCAGAACTAACAAAAACGAAAGAAGATAGAGCGAAAGATAAGAATTACCCAGAATCCTCACGATTTCACAAAAAGCAGTCAAACTTTACTTCAAAAACGTTGAGCTCGTCCACAATTCGCGTCTACCACAAAATCAAAAAGACGGATTTAATTACCGGCACACAAAATCAATTCCAAAAAAGAATGGAACCATTCGTCGGAACAGTATTCGAGGATTATATGGCGCAGGAGCTCGAATTAATCGAATCAAAAGAAGCAATACAAATTGGTTTGGATGCTGATCTTGACGTTTTATACATTATGATTCCAGATTTTATGAGTGAGAAGGCCATCAAGATGATATCGTATGCGATACTGGAGTTGTTCAATACATTCCCAAATCAAAAAGTTAGTGCAAAAGACGAGAGGCACAAGGAAGAGGAAGATGTGTCAGTGTACCATCTTATGGATTGGGTTCCCGAGGGCAAACAGCATGATGCCTGCGCTAGTAGACAGATACTAGCTAATGGAAAAGTTTTTGCTGTCGAGAGCATCATTCGATTGTCCACCGCTTTAAAGGTGTTCCGTCAAGTCACGTCCGCCTATTTTGAGAATATCGACAACTCTATGTGGAAGACGTATCGGGATGTGGCTGGCAGGTGCACAGAGGCATACGGTCGATTAATGAAATCATCACTGGATGATGCGTTCCTTGGTCTTGCTATCAATAATGGACGCGTTAAAAATCATAGGGATTGGAATGATATCCAGGGCGGCCTCTCTGTTCTTGCATCATACGGTTGTTTTGAAGGTGGGGAATTATGCCTGCCACAAATAGGAGTAAAATTCTTGTACAAGCCTGGTGAGGTAATATTTATAAGCTCTCAAGCGGTTGAACATTTTATCGCACCGTATACTGGATTCCGGATTGGAACTGTCCATTGTAGTCATAACTCTCGTCGTGTATTAGCTGAGAAAGCCAGGGCTTTAGAGTCTGAGTTGGACATGCTTGCAAAAACAGATGTTGGTTTGTTATTTGAACGATTAAATGAGCTGTGTGAGGAGGAAGAAGAATATCGAAAAGAATTGGCRCGGAAGAGAGAAACAAACGCGAAGAAAGCAGAGGCCAAGAAACGCGCTAACGAAAACAATCATACGCCAAAGAAGAAGGCGAAAAGATCTAAATAAATTATAACAACATTGACTACACAGATAATTAATTTCTTCGAGACAACCCCACAAACAAGTACAGGTGTCCTCTTACATATTAACTTGTTCAGATTGTTGTAATCAAAGTCTACAATGAACATATTACTGCTCAAAGATTGTATGGTTGAGGCAACAACCCTTGAACGATGTAGTTACGATTGATATGATACTATACATGCTAATCCTTAACATTTTTAATCTAAAAGCGGCAAGCATTATTCATGACAACCGCATGTARAGGTGGAAACTAACAACCTGTTACCCAAGCGGCGTTGATGGTGGACATAATTACCTTGTTATTATTAGTCTCTTTAACATTTAAAAGGTATCCTTGAAATCATTTAAATAAATAGAAGTACCAGAAGGAGCAAAGAGCAGAGATAAGATAACCTACCCACAAAGGAATTACAACTCAGCACGTGTTTGAGATGAAAAAGTTTTGTAAGACCTTGAATGCAAAAGTTGTTGATAAGTCACTCAAACGTGCGGGGATTAAATGCTGTAACCAACATTCAGTATTAAAATGCTGTCTATTGTTCACCTCTAAATAAAAATGGATTGTATTACAAAAGAGCCTTTTATTGACTACACTGCTGTTGATGATATCAACAAACGTTTTGAAATATTAGATACAGTGCTGTGGAAGTATACAACAAAAACATTATACTCAGAGTATTACTGCGCACTTCATGAGAAGTGCACAGGTATCTCTATTCAGGATGCATTGACATTTCTAACAACTTGTTGGGATGAATCTTTAATTCTCAACGATTCAATGCAATATATCCCCTATGGTCGAATAGGCTTTTATTTATTCACAACGAAAACCCCTACAAATTTCTTGAGCAGGCGTGATGGCTTTGGCAGTTGGTTGGAGTTCTCCGCAATAAATTATGATCAGATATTGCAGACATCATTTGTACACAAAAACCAACAGGGATTTCATCGCATTGAGTATGTTCTACTTCATCGAATGTCAGGCATGCATCGTGGACTTGTGTTGTATAAGCGAAGCGTGTTGTTACTATTGCTCAAGACCATCACTTCCCCTATTACACAAAGAAAACCAAAACCAGACCATGTTATTGAAGGTACCCACGCCACTACTTGAATTAATCATTGGTAGATGTAGCATTAGATCAAAGAAGCATAGAGCAGGACTTAAAAGATTGTGAATTGAATCAAATCAGTCGGACCTCTGCCTTCTTCTCAGATGTTGTTCGGGTTACAAGCCTGATCAAAAGCACATTTATACTTTTTTTTACATTAGATTGTTTATTGGTAATCAACTCCGCGCCAATGTGGTACATTCGCACCTTGGATCACAAATTGGGCCACATCACGTGTCTTGCATTTAAAAATCCATTTACCAGAGACAACAAAATACAGGTTGGATTTGTTTACATTCACGAGGTAAGCTCACTAGATTAGTTCTTCTAAGTTTCAGTCAAACTCAGAGCAAGTCCACATTAGAGCTATTTCATATATAAAAGAAAACCATAAAATCAGTATAAAAAAACATGCTTTAGTTAGTGATGGAGAAGAGGCACCAATATTAGCCTGGAAAAGAGTGTTCCCATCAATACCAATCGTTTTGTGTGTTAACAACTTTGTAGAGAGTGTAAAAAGGAAAATCGAAGAATTGTACCCTATGCACAATGTTGATGATATAGTTTCTACAATTGAAGGTACGGATGAGTCTGCTGGACTAATTGATATGGATAGGGATGAGATTGAACAAAATCTTGCTTGTTATGAACAATATTGGAATGAGGTTCTTGGGTCAGAGGACTTTACAAATTATTTTCGGAGTCGGAAACTCCACTCTCTCATCAACACATATTGCAAAGATGACAACAGACAGGAATCGTCTATAAATGACATGAGAGTGAGGACTAGCCTTGTAGAGCCTCTTGAAAAGATATTTGGGAGGGATCTATTTAACATTCAATGTCTGCACGAAGTAGTTACCTGCTTTATAGAATGTTTATCGTTGCAATCTTCCGTATTTTATGATGCGCACATCGACGACAGGAGTCTCAAGAAAGCAATACCAAAAAGAACCAAACAAAAACTTTTAAATGTGGATAACCTCCCAAAACGGACTCGTCTGATACTAATTCAAGACTTGGAGAATGCTTTATATTCAACAAGAGAATTGGGATTTCCACTTGCCGATACCTGCGAAATAACAGATTTAGAAGCGGAGATGCTTGAGAGATGCGCACTCAACATTGTGGATCGTGGACATATTCAGCATAGCAAGAATGGTCCCTATTATAAGGTAATCTATCAAGAAGAGGGTACAAGGCCTAAAATAGTTCGTTACACTACAAGAGACCATTTGGACCTCATTTGTAATTGTGACCATTTCAAGGCATTCAAGTTATGTGTTCACGTGGTGGCTGTTGTGGACCACACCAAACATTATGGATACCTTCGAAAATATAAATCAATTCGACCGACTAGTGATCAGATCTGGGATGTAGTAAACAGAAAGTCAAGGACCACCACCGGACGAAAGAAAAATGAAAGTAAATATGGTCGTCACAAATTTGGCCCACGATTAAATATTACGGACATGAAAAAGTCTATGGTTGATTATGTCAACTCAAGGCATCCAATTAGCGGTATCACATTTGAGTCTGATAGTGAGAGTTCTAGCAGCAGTCATAATGCCGATGACAGTAACAGTTGTGGCAGCAGTGATAGTGAGGATGAAAGTATATAATAAAAATTATACTTCTCAAAATTAGTTCTTCTGTTTTTTATTTTTTTCTTTTTCTCTGTGCTCATCCTCATCATCACCTGATTCAAACTCTATTGTCGATGATTTGCGCTTCCTTAAATTCCTTTCAATGAAGCTTGTATCATCCATTTGGTTTTGTTTTGAACCAGTCTTTCGAGGAAAAGTAGGCGGGGGTTTCAGTCCACTATGGATTTTAGCATACGTTTTCTTTTCAGAAGTGGGTTGGTTTGGTGTGGACTGTAATTTCCCTCTTCTCGACTTAATTTGAGTTTGATGTGGTGGGGTTTGTGGTGGTGGGGTTTGAGGTGGTGGGGATTGTGGTGGCTTGTGCATGTTAAAGTACAAATTGCAGTCCTCAATCATTAATTTAACGGCTTCATCAACAGCTTCGTCAGGATATTTAATTGACACCGAGTGTTCTTTAAAGTCAACTGCACTCTGATCAATCAAATGTTTCACAATTGCAGCATTTATCAACGTTCTTGGACCACATGATGTTGCATCAGGTTGGGAGCAAACATTGATTTTATGGCAACAGATTTCAAAACCGCCCTCTCCATTAGTCTCCAAGTCGTACCTCTGCTTGCAATATCTTACGACGCGCTGAAGATTGGACAAGGCAGCCAAATCAATTGAATTAATTGCATACAAATGTATACATTTCTTAGACTTGTTTGCTTCAGCTAAGACCAATGAATAGTGATTGGGCGTCATTACAAAGAACATGATTCGATCAAATTGTATTGACCCATCCTTATCTGGAGTGAATAAGCGTAGGAGTTGAATGTCAGGGAACTGTGGTGTAATGTTTTCCCTAATGAATTTGTTGCAATTATTTACATTAAATACAAGGGTCTATCAAAGTTACGAAAGGCAATAAAAGAAACTCACTTTTGATTTAATCTGCCATGCTGACGGGAACCAAATTTCTGCTATTCCATTGAAGATTCCACATCCCATGCATTTATCCACACTGATTGAGGACATTTCTTCAGTCTTCAACTTGAGCGGTCCAACTTCATCTACTTTAACAGGCACTCCATCATCTTCCACAGTATTTGGCACCTGTCTATCACTCTTGTCTTTATGCCTCTTTAATAATGTTTTCGACCCCACAAATGATTTATTTTGATCCTTTAAAATCTTGATTATATCATTGATTTCATACTCAAGATTAAGCTTAGGAAGGTTTTGAGTGTCCTCAAATGTGAAAGGTACATCTTAAAATATGTAAATACAACGCAAGAATTATAAACTTACCGGCATCTATTTTCGAAGGTTTGGTAGGAGATGGTGGAGTGGGTGTTTCTGCTTTTTGTGGTTGATTACAATTTGACCATATCGGCTTGTAAAGTCTGCCATCATCAGAGTCCTCTTCAAGAATTTTGATCATCATAGGCATGTGATCAATTAAACGTTTTGTCGGCAGAGAAAGATTCAACACATAAGGATATTTTACAGCAAATTCATATAAGTGAATTTTTCTGTAAAACGTACGACTAGAGCAGCCTGCAATCGTATGTTGGAGCTCATTGAGTTTGAGAGCTCCTAAATCACTTTCACCCAAATCCAACGCCTTTTTAGCTTGAGGGCTAACAAATTTAATGTCGTTCTTCTCAATGTAGTCTTGATAGCATTTTCTCCATGAATGGAAGAACGAAATTGTAGCCTTGAGCTTGCTGCTGGCTATAGGATTTGGGTCTGACAAATCTTTGGATGAACCAATGTTTTTGATAGCATTGTAGTATGCACCAATCATTATGTCAGATTGAAGATTGCATTTGCTGGCGACTTGGTGTTGGGCACATATAGTGATGTATCCATAGGCTAAAATATCATAACTGCTGTCGTTTGACTCTATTGTGCTTATTTTTGATAGTAAATCTTTGGCATTATAAGCATCAGCAGTACATTTTTGAACTGGCGCGGTAATTTGAGTCTGCAGTATTTTTATAGCCTCCTGTCTTTCGTCGATGTGGTTGTCTCCTTCTCCAGAGTTGCTGTCTTTCTCTGCCTCGTCCTCTTTCTTGGCTCCATCCTCATCGTTGTTGTTCTCCTCCTCCTCTTCTGTAATCTTTGTAGATTTTTTCTTCGAAGATTTCTTTTCAAGATTTTGAATGTAATCTACAAAAGAGAAAACACCGTTTCCAATTTTCTCATCGCAGTCACCAAGTTTTCGAAGCTCACTTATCGCAGTTGTATCTTCATCATCAATTGCACAGTATGCTCCCTGAAGCATAACTTTGCTTATCCTGTCGAGATCTTTTTTACTTGTGCGGTTTACAAGATATGATACAACAACCTCTGTTGAGCTGGGCCCGCATTCTTCTGTTACTTTTGTAAGTACGGCAGTGATTGTTTTGGAAAGCATAGAAATACTATCTTTCTTTGATTGGATAGATGTCTTGTTAACGGTTGCCATTGTATATTATTGTGATTAGTGTTTGTGTGCTAGTGTGCTAGGTTGTTTGTAAAATTACGCGCTTCGATAACAAAGTGCAGCCTTCAGCCATACAAACAACCCACTCGAAGAGACAAAAATCAAACAACACTTTTAAGAGAAATGTGGATGATGTCAATTGTTAAACTTTAGATTTTAAGTCCATCGGTGACAACACGACAGACATAATTTTTTATTACCAACTGAACTTACCCGGACGATCAACCTTACCAGTTTCAATACACTGTTTCAAGAGAAGCGACTATTTTATACGATGACATACATAGTTTCTCTTTGATAAATGTTAACTTTAAATAGATGTAGACATTCTAGAGGGACGATTAATCATGATAGCGACATAATGACCACTTTATTTCTTTTTTGATACATACTAGACATCAGTTGAATTCTAGCGTTATTGAACAAAATTAAGTCATTTAGCAACTTGATACCTTTTATACCAAGGAAGCGCAATGTACGAGCTTCTATAGTATTGTAGCATATAATTAGAATATAAGCAAGCTGGTTTGCAGAAGAGGTGTTACTTGGTGTTCAATGCAAACGTCTCTAGATTTTACAAGAACAAATAGGTTTCAATTATTTGATTGAACGTTAGTGGCACCGGTGCCTATCAAGTTTTAATTACATGTTATACAATTAAATAATAATTTCAAAAAATGAATACATTTATTACTTTCAATGTATGTGTTAAAGTATCTACCCAACATAATAAATTAAGCAAACAAACCAGCATGCCTAAAGTAATTAAGCCCACAATAAAGTATGTAGCTTACACTGATGTTTACTTTGAAAAAGTAAGGAGGATTGAGGATGAGAAAGCCGAGCTTGCAAAGCTTCCTGTAGAGCCTGTAAATATAAACACTTTGGGGAAAACAAAGAAACAAATTGATGACAGAATGTACCATCTTACATACTTCTGTACCAAACTCACAGACATATTAAACGAAAGACTGTTACTAGGCACAAAGAAATTTAATTCAGTTTGGTTGGATGTTGGACAGTGCGACTTCACCTTCTTAACTACTATTTTGGATTCTGTGACAACAACATTGAAAGAAAGCATCACGCATTCCAAAAAAATATTTGTGGTCTTAAGCACCCCCATCGCATCTTCTATTATTCATAAGGCTTGCGCAATAATCAGTTTGTAGGGGGGGTCAAAAATTTGATTTTTTTAATCAACAATCGAGGGGGGGGTGTATTTTGAAAATCACTAATATTAGGGGGGGTCTGACAAGAGCAAGGATTAAAAATAGATCTTGTTTAATGTATCAAATATTTTATTGAAAAATTTTTATTACTTTATCACTTAATTTTAAAGGGGGTGGTCTTACAAAATCAATAGGGGGGGGGTAAAAAATAAGTGATTATTGCGCACGCTCATAGCCAGATAGCATGATTCCCAAGACAAACTTCCAACATGGAATGTAAGCAATATACAGAATAGATACGGTAATTACACTGGTGTGGTTCAATGCTCATACACTGCACTTTCTTTCTCGATTGCTGAAGATTGTGGAAGGGTTAGAGTCAAGTACCAAAAAATAACAGAATATTTAGACTGCACAACTGGAGAGTGGTTCAAAACCAATTAATGTCGCTGTAATAATAAATTCAGTTTTATTTAATATAATTCAATTATTAACCAACACAGCAAAATGCATCGCACAAGCAAATTAACCGAAGTAGCAGGGGATCATAACCTAATTAAATGCGCAGGAACATTGTCGGTTTTCACAAAATTTCAACACTTGAAGTATTTAAAAAGAAGAATATTGCTATTATAGAGAAAAGTAGCTTGATGTTTCACTCTAGAGTAACACATTCTCTCACATGAGAGTATGAATGTGACATAAATGAAATTTACAATAAATAAATTTATTACAAACTGAGTGCATTCTAACTGTCAAGGCTTACAGGTTTGATATTATATGCTGAATGTATCTTTAACAATCTCTTCTCGGTAAAGGTTAGTTACAATGTGCTATAATTAAATAGAAAGATCATGAACCACATACACCACTATGAACTGTTACTTCAAGAAAAGAATACAGAAATAATCAGACTACAGGGGCTCATAAATAATTTGAATATACAACTCCGTCGCCCAAATGACAGTACTATACAGATTCAAGAAAAGGACAGAATAATACAAAATTTAAAAGATGAAATCCTTCTCTTGAAAAGTAATGTACAAGTACAAAAAAACCAGATCAACCAATTTCAATAAAGTAGTTTAACCCTTTGAATAATCACACCAAAAATCGAGTCAACAATTAAGCTTGATTTCAAGGTAAATCCTTGATGATATAGTGTCTTTGACAAGACATYAAACACTATTCAGCCATATAAATATCATTTTCTTGAAGCTCTAATCCTGCCCTACTCGACACACCAATAATATC
>JAOPGA020000334.1:0-21815 GCA_026419775.2 Acrasis kona
AGTAGCGGAAGTATGCATACTTCTCGGTTTTTTTCTGAGGTAAAAATGCATTTTTATTGCTGCAAACACCGTTAAATGACATTCTAATAGTCTATTTTTTGGTGGGTTCAAAAGAGTTAACAATCTTTGATCATAATTGAGGTTTAGTTTTGCAAGAAATTAATTCTACCAAAAGAGAAAAGTATGAGCATCCAACACATAAAGGAAAAATTAGAGATGATGATCATATTAGTACATTTGAACACGTTTCCGCCCAGGAAATAGCGGATCTTGGCCAGATTTAGAAATCAAAAGGACTAATTTCGCCATCCCTAACATAAATAGTTCCACAGAAGCTGAGAGGTATACCGCAATTGTTGCAGTGGCAAGCCTACCAAAAAACAGTGCCGCTCTATGGATAACAGGGCAGCTAGCCACATGAAAAAGAACACTAAAATCTGCGGCATCTTGGGACGGGCATTCTGGGGCTGACATGACAATCTCTCATTGACTTCTCAAATGCCTACATACAAAAGATACTGTGGCTCTATTGGTAAAGAGTATTCTCTATGGAATCTCACAAAAACCCAGACTTTATGACAACACAGAATGGGAGATTTTGGAAGACAATCCTACAAAAGACCTCCTAATAAGGATAAGAGGAACAGTAACAAACAATGCATAGAGAACCTTGTATCACACCATCCGGGCGAAAATCTTAGACAAAGATCCCGATATCACAAATAAAGTAGTGTCCAAACTCGTATTTAAAAAGTTAATAAAAATCAAAACCGGAGTTCTTAGTCTCCTGGCCCCCGTTGTAAACGCTTTGATGTGATCCCAACCCATAATTCGCCCTCCTTGTGTCAATTGCCATTAAATTGATCGGAAAATTGAGCTTAGATGTTTCCAAGAGGAAGGCCAGTGAAGTAGTGATCTCTTCACCGAAGAAGAACAGAGGAGGGCAGCAGAAACTGGACTGGGCAGAAAAGGAAACGGAAACRAGTATGGATGAAGATTGATTGTAAATAGTGTTTGGTATAAGCCGCTAGTCGCGTCCAAGTACTCAAATTGAGCCACAGCTCCATACAAATAAATAAATAAATAAATACATTTGAACACAATATTTTAAATTGCAAACTTGCTTCAAAATACCGGGCAGACCACAACATCAATCAGCTACCAATAGTCCCATATAAAATAAAGTATACTATACCTACTGACATTGATGACATTACATTACAGGCTGTCAATAATCACATTTTTCCTCGTTGTAAAAACGCTGCTAATAAAGAGGTTAAGAGCCAGATGAAAAAAACCATGACACATTAACAGATGCAGGGAAAGATAAATTGCTACATATATGGAATTTTTTTACAGCAATAATGTTAAGCATTCGTCTTTTTTGTAAAACCAGTCAACTGCGGAGACTAGCTTGGCGTCAATACATTGGGTCGTTAACTAACTGTTGCGTTAACTCACTTTTCACAAAAAAGAGACCTTTCGCATCAGCGAGTCGACGTTAGAAGCCCTTTGCACACCCAGAGACTTACCCAGGACAAGAACATATTTACTATAGACAATGAACACTCATCAAGAAAACTTAACCAGACAAGAGACACCAATCGACGCAGACCTCATTAACACCCTCACTGAAACCCCAAAAGACCAATGGCCCCTCACTGATCACGATGTTCACACGTTCAAAGCCACAAACATCTTAGAATCTAGTTCTAAAGAAAGATGTAATTCAACAATTGTAAAAACAATTATCAAACCCAGAAAAGAATCCAATAACACCACCCACACCTTGTGCCTACCATTCGCCACATTCATAAATCTGTACGGCGCTAAATCAAGATGGCGTGAATACACTGAAGGCACCCAACAAACTCTCACTCTCACACCAAAAAAAAGAAGAAGAATCGAGCGTGAAGAGGTTGCCGATGAAGACGCGAACAATATTGACCCACTCCCAGATAGGCACCATAATAGAATAGAAGCCATAGTCAGGTTTCTTCCCACCAACATCCCCCATGGCATCAACAAAGAAAGATTAGCGTCCATAATGAACGCTAACGTTGAAGACTTCGATTTCAGACTCCCCAATTCTCAAACCCCCAGTCATGCACCTACCTATGTTTTCGTGACATTCAATGATCAAAGCGCCTTAAGGACCGCCTATGCACACGCTAACTCAAACAACGAAGGTAGAATGTCGTACCTCATGGACAATTCGGATGAAGACAAATATGCTTCAGGTAAAATCTTCAACGTACCCAAAGACAGTAGCACTTTAGATACAGTACGCAATGACCTCACAGACGCAATATCCTTGATAGCACCAATTACCGACGCTAAATATATAAGGAACCAAAACATATCGGCGTTCTTTTTTACCATCACCGAAATTGAATCACTAGACATTCTTAAAGGCGCAAATGTTTTGTACCAAGACGCTGATTTAATAACGCACAAATTAACGATTAGCATGTGCACCGATAAGCCACCCCTCGACCACTATGAATTCACGGGAATGAACATCCCTGACGGTTATGTCTCATCACAAGGCCTAGTCAAACTAGCAAACAGAATCACAGACAATAATCCAACAAAACTGCTTATCAAGCCTTACAAAGATCCTAAGCATAAAAATAGAGTAAGATTCGCATTTGACACATGGGAAGACACAATGTCGTTCTTAGACAACTGTGACAAGTTTAAATTCAAAGATAGAACTGTCAACTGGTTGCTCACCAGAGACGCCACAAACGACAAAGACCCTGCCAAATGGAAAAAAAATCACAAATCCAACAAAATCGCCGAAGATATCCAACAAGGCTCAAAGGAGATCAAAAGCATCCACAGCAAATTAGACAACCTCACGAGATCAGTATACAAAGAAATGCATAGAAGAGATACAATTCTTTTTGACGCAATCAAGACGAACAACGAGAACAATTTAAGGCAAAACGCTCAAACAACAGGAGCATTGATTTTCTTATCCTCCAATAATCAGAAGCAAAACAGACTACAGGACAAGAAAAACGCAATTAGACTCGAGATTCAGGATCTCAAAAACCAAGCACTGATATGCGCCATCACCAAGACAACTCCCCCCCTTGACTACGTCAAAGACATCGACGAGAAGAAAAGAAGATGGAGAGAACTTGAACAATCCATCGATCAACTCACGATGAACGAAACCAACTACATGAGCAACTTAGCTCTAGTAGATAAATCACCATTATCCGTCGTCGACCACATGGAAGACGACGAGGAGTTTTGAGTCCAATAAATGGTGGTTTTAAAATTTGTTCTTTTAATGTCAACAGACTGGCCACCAAAAAAATAAACTCAGTTCATAACATTTTCAACACCCACTGCCCCGACTTCATCCTGATCCAAGAAACACGCAACTTTAGCCGTCCTGTAATCATCGATCATTGGCCTACTTTCTACTCTAAAGCAATTTCACAAAAATTGGAAAAGTAAAGATGCCAAACGCAGGCACCGCGATTATATGCAATCCAAATATTCCAATCATCAGTTCATCAGACGACGTGCACCTACCTAAATCACTTCTAGGCAGGATAAATTTTGTAACATTCAAAGACTAGGATAAAAAAAGCTATGTTCTAGTATCATTGTATGCTCCAACCGACGAGAAAACTCATGGCAGCTTCTACTCTGATCTAAACGCACTACTAAAAAATCTAGAAGGTTCTAGAAGAAACTGTTAACTACTTCGAAAAATTACATGCACCCCGATCAATAGATACAGAAGCACTAAAAAGATTCTTACCGCCCATCACCACCCCAACAGGACATAACCCTATCGACGACGATGAAATCTTCATGCCTGTCAATCTTCATGAGTTCAACCCACAAATACAACACATTAACGGTAAAAAATCGCCCGGCCCAGACCAACTCCAAGGTCTAACAATCAAGAACAGCCCCAAAGTAGTTCAATCGTTCATCATGACCATCATTTCTACTATGATCGAATCAAATCACATCCACGAATCTCTCCATCAATCCACCATGATTTTACTCCATAAAAAAGACTCTAGGAGAAGACTAGTCAATTATAGAGGGATTAGTTTACTTTCGGTACTCTACAAACTAACCACCTCCATTATCAGAAATAGAATGAATGCCAAATTATGCCTAAACAACAGTCTTTCCAAAATGCAATGTGGAGGGCTAGAGGGAATGGAATGCTCCGCTTCTACATCAACAGTCTTTAATCTTCTAGCTAAAGGCAATAGATCAAACACACCGTACGCGGCAGCCACAATCGACATTGTAAAAGCCTTCGACACTGTCACCTCCCACTCCTTTGATCTCATCCTCCCCTGGCTAGGTTTCGGTCCTAAAGTGGTCAAATTTGTAAACCATCTATTCGAGCTATCGAAAGTAACCATAAGAACTATGAGAGGCCTAACAAAAGCAATTAATCTTAAACTCGGCATAAGACAAGGAGATTCTTTCTCACCAGACCTCTTTCGTTACTTTATGGAACCCTTAATGCAATATCTAGAACGAACAAACTTTGGATTCAAATGGAACACAACAAAAACAGCAGTGTATATCCCAGGCACAGGCTGGATGGACGACCTTTTTCTAATCGTTAACTCAATAGCAAACCTAACTCTTGGTGTCAATGCTGTAATTGAATACCTTGACTGCAACGCACTCGAAGTCTCTAAGAGTAAATGTGAATTCATCTCCTCTGAATCAAATAACTAACCACTTGTGATCAACACAGCCAAGACATCACTCAGTGCAAAACATTGGCTACGGCAAATTTAGACACCTTGGAATCTTTTTAAATAAGGAATTGAGCACTGTAAAAACCGAACAAACCCTCCTCAGTAAAATCACCTCGAAATGCCACAAACTCAAATACTCCAAACTCAGTCTGCCCCAAATATCAAGGATGATCTCCACTGATGTTATCCCTATCATAAGATTCTATATCCCTCTAATTGGCAACAAGGACCAGAAGAATACCCTTATAAGCAAAATTTCTAAAATCATCTTTGATACAATCAACTCAAGAGAAGATCTATCTTTCGTCCCCAGGCACATCATCACGAGCAAGAAATACGGACTTAACATTCCTGATATCAAACAAATTTGGAACACCGAGAAATGTGCTCTGATCATAAATAACTTAAACTCTCTTAACCACTACTGCAAGCTCACAACCACCTTAACTTTAGATGAATTAGAGAACACCATCAAGCGTCCACTAACAACACCCAAAACCAACTTCCCTAAATCAATGGGTTTTATGATTTGTTGGGGTTATGTATAGCATATAATCGTCAAATTTCATGTTGTATAGTTTGTTTTTGAGTGAGAGAAATAAAATTGTATGTATGTAAACTTTATTAAGGTATGTACATAACAAATATCAGTTTTTTTTTTAAGTGTACTAAGATAGACTGTTGTTTGTCCTTAATGTACTTGCTGAGCCTCTAATGCGACAGGCTCTTGTTTTTAATATACTAACTTTTGTTGGGTCTTTATTAAACATATAGCAGTTCAATCAAGCTTATATAGTAGTTTTGACGGCTGAGCTATCAAATCCATAGACTTTCAATAATAAACCGCCTAAGCTAATGTTTTTTGATAAAAAGCGATTGGGTCATTATTCCTTATATGAATTTTGAAGCATCTTGAGCAACATTACAAATAACTTGGGATTGGGTCGAAATTAATTTTTGTTTTTTTCCTGATGGAATATAGGTCATAATGCTTTAATATGCGTATCTGGAGTTTCTGTTGCTAGCTTTTCAACTTCACCTTAGAGTCAGTGAGAGTAGATTCATAAATTCCCGATACGAATATTTGAGCTTTTTAAGCATAATGGCTCAGAAAAAAATCAAAAATTGTTAATAATGGGTTTATGTCGGAACTGATTTTGAATTTTTTTCTGGAGTAACATAGGTCAGAATGCTCAAATATGCGTATCCAGAGTTTATATTATTAGCTTTTCGACTTCAGCATAAGGTAACATAGGTCAATTTTAATATTCTCGATATGAATATTTGAGCTTATTAAGCGTACTAGCATAAGAAAAAATTAAAAATCGAAAAACTTTGGTTTGGTTCGAAATTAAATTTTAATTTTTTTCTCGAAAAATATATATCAATATGCTCGAATATACGTATTCGGAGTTTTCGTCCCTCGCTTTTCAACTTCACCTTAGAGTCAGTGAGAGTAGATTCATAAATTCCCGATACGATTATCTGAGCTTTTTAAGCATAATAGCTCATGAAAAAATAAAAAATCAAAAAGTTTGGGTTTGTGTTAAAATCAATTTTTTAATTTTCTTTTTGTGGAACATAGGTTAAGACGCTCAAATATCCGTATCGGGAGTTTTCGTCGTTGAGATTTCAACTTCATCTTTGTCAGGGAAAGTCGATTCTTAAATTCCCGATACGAATATTCGAGCTTCCTAAGTATAACGGCTCAGGAAAAAATTAAAAATCGTTAAGCTTTGGTTTAGGTCGAGATTGATTTTTGATTTTTTTCTGGAGTAATATAGGTTAAAACGCATAAATATACGCACATGGAATTCTGCTGACTTAAAGGTAAAGTTGAGAAGCTAAAGAAAATTCCAGATACGGATTTTTGAGCGTTTTAACCTATATTACACCAGAAAAAAATCAAAAATCAATCTCGACCTAAACCAAAGCTTAACGATTTTTGATTTTTTCCTGAGCCATTATACTTAGGAAGCTCAAATATTCGTATCGGGAATTTAAGAATCGACTTTCGCTAACTCAAAGGTGAAGTCGCTAAAACCAAAGCCGAAAACTCCGAATACGCATATTTGGAGATCTTACACTATATTCTACAGGGCAAAAATTAAAATTTGGTTTTGACTCAAACCCAAACTTTTTGATTTTTGATTTTTTTCTTGAGCTATTATGCTTAGGAAGCTCGAATATTCGTATCGGGAATTTAAGAATTAACTCTTTATGACTCAAAGGTGAAGTTGAAACCCCGGTGACGAAAATTCCGAATACGTATATTCGAGCATTTCAAACTATATTACTCCAGAAAAAAATCAAAAATTAATTTCGACCCAAACCCAAGCTTAACGATTTTTGTTTTTTTCCTGAGTCATTTTGCCTAAGAAGCTCAAATATTCGTATCGGGAATTTAAGATTCGACTGTCACTAATCCAAAAATCTAGGGACAAAAACTCCAGATACGTATATTTGAGCTTTTTAAACCTATATTACTTCATAAAAAAATCAAAAATTGATTTCGACTTAAACCCATGCTTCTCGATTATGATTTTTTTATTGAGCTAGTATGCATAAAAAGCTCAAATATTCGTATCGGGAATTTCTCAATCGACCCTTGCTAACCAAAATGTGAAGTTGAAAAGCCAGTTACAAAAACTCTAGATACACATATTTGAGAATTTTAATCAATATTAAGGTGTTTATAAGACTGGTGTTTACATTACTTCAAATCACATTCTACAAATTACATTTACATTTTACTCTGTAATTTGAATGCAACGTCTTAAACAAATGCCTCAACTCCCGATACAAATAGGGGGTTTATGTGAGCTAGTACAAAATTATTTAGTACAAAGTACAATTTTGTACTTTGTACTCCTCAAAAATAATTAATTCTACAAGTACAAAACAAATAATTAAAGAAGTCCAATTTTATTACTTGTACAAAGTACAAAGTACAAAACACAAAGCCAAAACGTTTATAAGAAGTACAAAATCCCCTAAAAGAATCGAACCCAAGCCTCAAAACATGCTTGGATTTTAGAGCTCATGTATAATGTAACTAAAAAACAATCCGAATTTATGAGTAGAAGACGGCTGTCAGTGTTCTTGTTGATTCCGTAATCTCAGCATCCGAGCATGTGGCTGTGCGAAATCCGTGTATGTTGTGGCATCCTTGGATATTAAAGCTTACGTACGTGGCACTTTAATGTAATTAACAAACGATGCGAATGTATGAATAGAGGCTGTTTGTTGGAATTGTTGTAATCTCGGCATCTGAACGTGCGGCTGTGCGAAATGTTTGAAAGTTGATATTGCAAACAATTCCGTAATCTCAGCGTCGTAACATTAGGATATACAAAAGCCACTCGAGGAGCAAAGCGTTTATATGAGAGGCAAATGTTGAATAATTGTTTTCAATGAAAACTTTGTCAATGAAAGCTTGTCAATAAAGTTGTAGTTGTCGAAATTGTTTTCTCAAGTTGCATAGTCTCTTAATAATCTGTCTAATATTGACTCTATGTTTGTATAGCACTGGCATGTCTTCCGTCGGCGTATAACATCACATCTCTGTCACATAGGCCTGATCTTGTTTTCACAAAATTTTGTGAAATAAGAAATTCCTGATAGCCAATTGCAATATAGTCAACTATCCTTTACAATTTCCGACCAAACCAGACTGTTTTATAGAGACTGTAACTCGTTAGTAGGGTTGTTATTGTTTTAGAATTACATTATAATAAGCAGAAACAATATAAGAACAATGAAGGGTGCGATGATTTTAGAACAATGTTATATTGTGATGAGCGAAGCCATCGCAATATAAAAGAAGTGAGGAAATCATCGCACCCTTCATTGTTCTTATATTGTTGGAGCGTAGGTTTACTAAACAAATATGTGTACAAGGACTGTTTCAAATATTAACAATTAGATTCAATAAAGTTTTTATTTCTTTCTCAAAACAGGTCGCTGTTATCTCCAAATGTCCTTCAAATATATCATGAGCCTACTGCTCTTTGTCCTGTATTCTAAAAATGCTTAAATGTTTTCTAGTATTTATTTGTATGAGGCCGTAGCCCAATTAAAGTGTTCGGATGATACCAGCGGCTTATACCTAACACTCGTGCTGGTTGCTCTCATGACGTTTGAGATAGTTTCTTCTGTGATTGGTTCTAGTGTCAATRTTGGCTCTTGATATGTTTTTTCTTGAAAATCTTATTATCACACGTTACAATTACATGTATTATTGCAGGAAACAATATAAGAACATGAGAATAGTTGTACAATGACAGTAGATATCATATAATTTTTTTGTTAGTTACATTAAAGTGCCACATACATGAGCTTAATATTTAAGGATGCAAACAACATACAGATTTCACACATCCCCATGCTCAGTTGCCGAGATTACAACTTTAGCTTTCACATTTAAATATGCGCTTCTGGAGTTTTTGTCAATGGCTTTCAACTTTACCTTGAAGTCAGTGAGAGTTGATTTTTAAACTCCCGATACGAATATTTGAGCTTCCTAAGTATAATGGCTCAAGAAAAAATCAAAAATAAAAAACTTGGGTTGGGTCGAAATTAATTTTTTAATTTTTTCTATAGTAATATGGGTTAAAACGCCTAAATATACGTATCGGGAATTTTC
The DNA here is from genome assembly GCA_026419775.2 of Acrasis kona. Lineage (NCBI taxonomy): Eukaryota > Heterolobosea > Eutetramitea > Acrasida > Acrasidae > Acrasis > Acrasis kona. Next base: position 9,403 of record JAOPGA020000334.1, read on the forward strand.
GTCTCCAGCTTTTCAACTTTACCTTGAAGTCAGGGAGAGTTGATTTTTAAACTCCCGATACGAATATTCGAGCTTCATAAGCTTAACAGCTCAAGAAAAAATCAAAAATCAAAAAGTTTAGGTATGTTTCAAAACCGATTATTTATATTTTTGTGAAGCAATATACGTCAGAATGCTTAAATTCACGTATTCGGAGTTTTATTTTTGCTTTAATCAATCTGACATTAAACTCCCGTTACAAATATTTAAGCTTCTTATAAGAGATAGCTCTAGAAAAATCAAAATAAAATTCGACCCTAACCCAGTCTTGGAGATTTTTGATTTTTTTCTTGAGCTAGATAGCTTAGAAAGCTCAAATATTCGTATCGGGAATTTTAAAATCGACTCTCACTGACTCAAAGGTGAAGTTGAAAAGCTGGAGACGAAAATTCCCGATACGTATATTTGGGCGTTTTGACCTATATTACTCCAGAAAAAATTAAAAAATTAATTTCGAACCAAACCCAAGCTTAACGATTTTTGATTTTTTCTCGAGCCATTATGCTTAGGAAGCTCAAATATTCGTATCGGGAATTTAAGAATCAACTCTCCCTGACTTCAAGGTAAAGTTGAAAAGCTTGGGACTAAAACTCCGAATACGTATATTTGAGCATCCTGACCTATATTCCTATAGAAAAAAATCAAAAATTAATTTCGAACCAAACCCAAGTTTTTTGATTTTTGATTTTTTTCTATGTTAGCACGCTTAAGAACCTCAAATTTTCGTATCGGGAATTTTAAAAGTGACTTATGTTAACTTGTGCTGAAGTATAAAAGCTAGAAACAGAAACTCCAGATACGCATATTTGAGCATTCTGACCTATAATACTCCAGGAAAAAATCAAAAATTAATTTCGAACCAAACCCAAGCTTAACGATTTTTGATTTTTTCTTGAGCCATTATACTAAAGAAGCTCAAATATTCGTATCGGGAATTTTAAAAGTGACTTATGTTAACTTATGCTGAAGTTAAAAAGCTAGGAACAGAAACTTTAGATAGGTATTTGAGTATTCTGACCTATATTACTCCAGAAAAAAATCAAAAATTTCGACTCAAACCAGGCTTAACGATTTTTAAACTAGAACGCTTAGTAAGCTCAAATATTTATAAGATTTTAAAAACTGATTTAACAAAATGATGTTAGCAAGCGATATAAATGCGAAAGATTCTCTGACTGGATTACATGCATCCAAAACATAGCATACCAGATTCACTGCTACAGTAAAGTGATTGACAGAACCTCTACCTGTTTCAAGCATTTCTAACAGATAATACTGAAGAGCTGTTTTGTCTATTGGGAAAAAGTCAATCCCATTGTATAGGCAATAGGTATCGTAACGCTCAAGTTCTCTCATATATCTTTTGAGTTGTTGGTGCCAATACACGTTCACGCATTAATGCTCTGCAATAAACCAGTCTGAGCGGATATCTGAAATGTACAAAGGTTTTCTGAAATGTACAAATAATTATCTGAAATGTACAACAAGGTATACAGGTCACCGAATAACTTATGTGAGGACCATTTTTTAATATGACTAACACAGTTTTGTACGCTCTTTCGAATGGTATGTGCCGCATCTCAAGATTTTCATGATCGCATTCCATCGGAATTTAATCATGATCATCAAAAATGAATTTGTTGAGAATACCTCTATTATTCAAGTACATTACACCAGTAGTGTTGAATGAGAATCAAAGTGCAAATTGACATTTAATTAAATTTTGACATTTATTTTTTTGATCTCATTGATCTTCCGGAGGACATTCCTAGCTTTGATTGTTCTATCAGCTCACGGATCTCCCTGCTCTTTGACTTCGGTGCTTTCGATGATAAATGTTCCACTTCAACATCATCAATTGATGCACGGCGAGAATGAGTTAGACGAAGGTCCGAGACGGTCTCACCGTTAATATCAACAGTAGTTGCGATACTGTCCTCTTGTTGATCCCCAGTCAATGTTGTTGGTACTCTTCTTTTTCTCACAATGGTTGAAGAAATGATGGGTGTACTCTTGGTCTGTTTGAGGTTGCCTGGGGTGTCATCGTCTATCTGCAAATTCCCTTCTTTCAAACTAGAAGCTTTGTTAGGTCCATCACCAGCGTCATTGTCATCGTCATCGTCAACAATGATCACCTTCCTCATTCTTTGGTTTGCTCCAGTGTGCATGGCCACAGTATCCAAGGCGTCACAGTCCTCATGGGTTTCTTCGGGACCATCAGACAATGAATAATTGTCAAACCCACCAAGCTGTTCATCATCGCGGTCATAACCGCTATCATTGTCCTCGTCATCACTGTCTTGATGTTCCATCTCTAAAGCCCTCTCAAGAGCTCTTGTCCTTGTACGTTGGGCGGGCTGCCTGGATGATGGCACTCGATCGGTTTCGAGTTCAACAAGGCCTCCTCTTGCCTTCTTCATTCTATATTGCGGCTTCCGACCAGGCTTGAACAACGCGTTTGTAATTGGAAGTGGAAGATGCGGTGCCTTCGTTAGTTTTGGATTGTTGTAGTGGTGCAACCAGTTCAATAATTTAAAAGGATCATTCGATGGGAAATCAGACTTGGTATTGTTCTTGTATAAATGTAGAGCAATAGCGTAGATATGACCACACGCTTTTCCGCCTTGGTAGTTATAGTCCCCACTTTCTAAAAATACATTAATTTATCCAAAATAAATAAACCAACCTGAAACGAGCTTCGGACATGTTATTTGTGTAGAACATCCCATAACTACACATTCTATTGATAGAGGTCCATCGGTGATAAAATGGAACTCTATATTGTTCATCATGCCAGGTACTTTGAAAATAATTACCGACAAACATGGGGTATTTGACTTCTAGTTCATCAAAATATTCAAGGTATTGCTCTTCGGTTTTGCATGCAACCATACTTCTTACAATATCTAGGACAACATTTATATCCTCTACCTCATGCAGCTCTTTATTACTTGATGCTTTCAACCACATTTGCACAGATTGAAGCACGTGGAACACACATATTAGGAACTCAAACATGTCCGACATGGCCAACTTCTCAGCGGCTCCATCATCAATCATAAAAGTAAGGGTCCCATTCACCTTCTATAAACTTCTCTTCGGTTAAGAGATAATTTTTAATAGTTTGTAGGATCCTCTTCAGTTGCTCACCAGTCACATCGGATGTTAATGATATAAAAGGAACGCATGTACGCCTAGTTTTATCATGATGCGTAGTGAACACTTGGATTGGAATGGAGTGGTCCTTGTTGTCATCTTTCAAACCATCAACAACAGCCCAGCAGAACTTATAAACTGAGTCGAGCCCTACTATTGTTTGGACAAACTTTTTGCACTTTAGGAGTTTATCTCGAGCGATAAATAGGAACTCAAAGTCGGTTGGAGTCATTTCAGTTACAGAGCGATTGTCAACATTAGAAATAAAAATATATCTTCCGTTAGACTCATTTGCAAACTTTTCAGCATGATGAATCGCTTTATTAAATTGTTCCTTTGAGCCTCCACTTTTCACCCTCAAATGATACTTCATGTTTGAAAGCTGTCGAGAGTGGATGTCATAACGGGTATCCATAGAGCTTGAAGCAGTCCGGTTGTACTTCTTACCGATCTTGCTCTTGGCCTTTGTGTTTGAAAGGTCAAGGTACTCTTTCTTGATCTGTGACTTGACATAACGAGATACCGGGAGTTGTCCAAGCTTTGGATGAAAGAGTGACACATGAGTACCTTTCCCAAACACACGACATGTGTAAAATAGCTTTGAATCTTTCCTCTCAACAAACATATCTATTTTGATCGAAGCGGTACACCCTTTCTTTACCACACAGAGTGTATCTTGACATGATTTTGTGTACTCGGTGCAGAGCAAATGTATACCGTCTCCTTTTGGTGTGGGGAAATCTCTTGCTTGGCCTCCTCGCATGGTAGATACTGGCTTACTCTGATTCTTTTTGTTCAGCAGCCTGTTGATTGCGGCAGGAATATATAGAGTCTTCCATCTCCAGCGACTTTGACAGAAAGGGTGGTTGTCAAACAAATGTGGTGTGTCCTCTGCAGAGCAAATAAATAATGCTACTTCATTTTGGTCCACGGGGAATCTTTGGATACTTTGTTGCTTTCTGTACTTAATGAGTGCATCATTGTTTATGTACGCTCCATGGTGACCCTTATCCTTTGTGCATGGTCCTTTCTTTGCATCGCTGTTGCACCAGCACCTATCATCGACTGCCCATTGAATACCACTGTCAAACTCTGAATTGGACGAATGCGAGTCATCTTCAGATTGCGAATGCTGGGGGCCTTTTGTTTCCTTGTCAAAAGATGAGTCAATTTCATCGCTACTGATTTGTGGTGCTGCATCTTGAGGAGAGCGGTACTCTGCTTCGGAGCTTTCAGAGCCAGATTGTGTGTTGTTTTGTGGTAGGGACCCGAAATAGGGATTCTTTTTAGAGTGCCTTTGTTTTTTTTGTTTCATGTTTGTGCTTCAACAACACATTATTCCGCGTTTTTATAGTTGTAGAGTGTATCGTTAGCGGTCATYGTTAGTTCGCTTCATCCATCTGCGCTGACATTCATGTTTTTAGTAACTTATTACAACACAAACAATTCAAGAGGCCAAATACCAAATCAATGGAAAGAAGATGAACTTTAGTAATTTCACTTTCGATACGATTATAAGACACAAGAGGCACTAATATTTATGATGGCAGTTTAAATTCATTCATTATTAATTCGGAACAGACTGATAACTCAATAAGACAATAAAACACAATGCTTATCACTTTATTGCGCTGAGCGAATGTAATTTAACATAATAAAAAAATATTAATTTTGATGATCATGATTAAATTCCGATGGAATGCGATCATGAAAATCTTGAGATGCGGCACATACCATTCGAAAGAGCGTACAAAACTGTGTTAGTCATATTAAAAAATGGTCCTCACATAAGTTATTCGGTGACATGTATACCTTGTTGTACATTTCAGATATCCGCCCAGTCTGAATTCTAGAAGAGCTTCCCGTTGAACTTGGTTGCTATCCAGTGCGTCCAACCAGAGTTGCGATGAATTTCCGCCGACTTGTCACCGGTTATCAAGTGGCTCACATCCATGAATTCCAAAGAAATGGATTGTAAAAGCATCCACCAAGGCGCTGATAACCACACTTGAAGCCAAAGGAATTGTTTCAAGGAGGGCAACTCAGATTCTACCACAAAGCTTGGTCCAAGTATGGCGTCGCCAAGAAAACAATCAACACCATCCGCTACAGCTTACAACTCCACCGACAGAATTTGACAATAATAGATGTGAGATCAAATTCCAAACTCACATTTGAACAAGAAATGTGGGTGGACCAACATATAAAAGAGATCCTCCAACAAAGATTCCTGGAAGTACAGCAGCCATCGGACAACATTGTGATTTTACCTATACATTTAGTCCCAAAGAAACTAATTTGGAGGTTAATTATAGACATGAGAACAGTGAAATACATCCAAAAGGAAGCTCTCAAATTCAAGATCAAAACAGTAAAAACAATTTCATCAACTCTCCAAACAGGCCTCTGGCTCACATCATTAGATCTGGTGGCAGGGTTGTCCCATTACATTCTTCAATTTGGGATCTTCTAGCATTCAAGCACAAGAACAGAGTTTTTCGATATTGCACCCTTCCGTTTGGCCTAAATGTAGCACCGATAGGTTCTCAAAGATTGTAAAGCAGGTAATCATTACCCTTTGCAGATATGGCATTCATGTGTACAGTTATTTAGACAATATTCTAATCATTGCTCCAACAAGAGAGGAAAGCCTTCGCTCTACAAAGATTGCAGTGAACGTCTTGTAAGAGTTGGGTTGGGCCATCTCCAAATTAAAAAGTCAATTAGTCCCAACTCAACAACTCGTACACCTCGGAGTCAAACTCGATACAGAAAAGGGAGAGGTTTGCATCCCACATGACAAACTAAAAAAATTGATCTCAGAAATTAATTCAGTGTTAACAAGATCTACAATGCCCATCAAGCAACTAGCATCACTAATTAGCCGGTTGAACTTCTCCACTGTAGCTTTCAGGTGGCTGAGACAGAATTACATTATAAGAGAATTGGAACGCTTTGATATATACTATTTTTATTATAATTTTGATTTTTTTCCACCAGACCCTATAGCTATACAATATTATTTATTCTATATACTAGAGAACAAAAGAGGTGCTTTAATTAATCATTTCACTGCTGTTATCAATCTGTTTTGTTATATAATAAGAATTAATAATCTGACTTATATAGCTGGAGTTGCAAAATTGGCATCTGATTACAAGAAAATGTGGGAAAAGAACCACAATTGCAAACTATTTGACCCACTACATGCTTTCGCTATTAAATTTTATGTTGAGAACCATCCACCATCCATTTCTGATTTTGTTTTTGCAAGAAATATTCTGACGTCAAGATTACTCAAAGTAAACCCTTGTTGCAATTGGTAATTTTAATTTTATTTTAATAAAAATAGTTGTTACAACTTTTTTTAATACTTTGTGTTCATGGTTCCAATGCGGAACACGGATATTGGCTTCACATACTTTTGGAACCATCCATTCTTCAGTTCAATAATTTCATCCCAAGGGATAAATCTACCAATAAACCGATAGCATCGTGCAACCCAGTTCTTTTTATGAAGTGTGACATAATACTTTATTCCACAGCTCATCAAAACCTCCGAATTGAGCGGACACAGCGAAGCAATTGTTTGATCAAAAAGCCTCCGGTTCCACCGGTCACCGAAATCCAAAAGTCACCAGATCCACCGAACAGCAAGGCCTCCAGTTCCACCGGTCACCGGATCCTTCAAAACAAAAAGTCACCGTCACGTCTGGTTTATGGTGTGCTGTATAAAATTGTTCTAATATTGCAATTAAACATATTTATTAGAACAAATAAAAAGCCTGTGCAGTGGTCTGCTTCTTTCCACTCTTGTTCTTCTTAATGGCATCCATCTGCTCCTGTAAGCGTCGGATAGCCTCGTCATCATCATCCAAATCAGCAGTTATCCTAGATCTCTTCCCCCTTTTTCATATTCTATGGACCTTTTCCTCTTTTTGTTGATGTCAAACTGTATACTTCTAGATCTAGTAGTGTTTTCCGTCATTTTACTGAGGTTGTCTTTGATGCATTTCATAAAGTTGCCAGCATGATATCCTTTTGAAAAGAAATCCTTTACATAATCTGCATCATACCATTCAAATAACAGGTTCATAGCGGTGAATATATAGCGGGCAATGTACAAAACCCTCTCCTTCTCCATCTCGTTGTCTCGAAGAAATGGAAATTGATCAAATTCCATAACACTTTTCGCAGCTTCTGCAAAGATCTCATCTTGCACCACGGAAAATGTGTCCTCAGATTCTGTCAGTCTCTTGCTGTGAGTTGCTGAACTTGTTGGTGCTGTTTTGTATAAAATCTTTTCCCCCCCTTCTTTGGAATTTTTCTCACCCATGCTTGTTTTGTGTGATATCAAGCTTTTGTTGTTTGGTTTGCCTTTCATCAACTCAAGCATCTCTTGAGAATTTTTTGATTGTAATGTCAATTTTGCTTTCTAAGCTGATCAGTGCCTTGTTGGTAGCAGCAGAATTTGACACTCAAAATTTATTGTTCTTGTTGTTGTTGTTGTTGTTGTTGGCTTTTTGGTTTCCAATAGTGACTCCTTTAGCTGTCTTGTTTACATCTTTTTTTTTTTGCGATTTATTGATCAGCTTGTCTTGAACAGTTGTGTCTAAAATAATTACGGCGTAAAATGTATTTTGTTTACTTTTTTTTTCTGAATCATTTTTATCTGATGTAGAAGCCATATTTTTGGAAGGGGTGGCTTTCGGTGCTTTTAGCTGGGATTTTTTAGTTTTATCCTCTAATTGCTGTGCCTTTTTTTCTGTTGGCTTGATTGTTCTCTTACTTGGTCTTATGCTCATTATTTTGAAATGTAATTAAAGTGGTTAATTTATCCACGTGTAAATAGTTATAGAAATATTACAACAAAGTACAAAATACATTTTATTTCATATGTTCTTCATGCATAAAGAAAATCATTGTGTATCTTTCATCTCCCTCTACTTCCATCATATAATGTAGTATTTGTGCTTTCCAGACCTCAAGCTATATTTAATTATTATTTAGTATTTGTGTGCTGGGTTTTTCTTTTTATTGTGTATCTTATATCTATAAAAATCTTTTGGGCTGCACATTTTTTCACAATAATTCGCTTTCCCGACACTACCGGTATATTTTCATGTTAATTTTGTATTGAATGTTAAGCGGTCTGAAATACAAATCACCGCCACTGTAATCCTCTGAGTTGAAGTTGAAAATATAACCGCAAATATAAAAACAGTTATTTTTATCAAAATGAGGGCGAGAGGCTGGGTTTTTTTAAATTATTAAAAAAGCCTGGCAATTTCAAAGGATACCCTTTCTTGATGTGTTCTGGTAAATTATTCCACGTTGAAAGCCAATTCCAAAAAACTTCTGTTTTAATTTACGCAGATTGTCTACATTATCATCTGATGAGACATGTTCTTAGTTTTGTTTATTTTTGGTAAAATTCTCCCTGTACATTTGAAATCTTCATTTGTTTTGGAATTCAAGGAGCTTAACAACAGTTACATTAACAGGGGGATTTAGTGATTGGGCAGCAGTAGATAATAGCTCCTCAATTATTGTTACAGAAGGAGTCTGTGATAAGTTCTGTTTTACAGCATTAATTCTATTCCTGTAAGCATGATATGGCTTAATGTGCTCGTTGTACATAAATTTACCCAATATCTGTGGATTAAAAGCCGCTGTTCCTGCATTAATAATGTTTGTACTCTGCAACGTTAGTTTTTTTTCACATCAGCACTCCCCACATCCCATTTCTGTGGTCGCTGCGTATTGTCGCTGCGTATTGAACCTGCGACTACCAACCGGCAGCCAAGTAAAATACAGGCTGAGCCAAGTTGGCTTGAAAAATGCTAAAAAAGTTTTAATCACACCAAATATATTGCTTTATTACAACTTGTCTTTATTTGTCTTTGTTACAGCGCTCTTTCAAAACTCTCTGTTTGATGGATTCAAATGACCGTAACAATTTCTTCTCTATATCTTCTTTTTGACTTTCACTTAAAGTGTCATTGAATAAAGAGTCTGCAAGAGCCAATTCAGATACTGACCACTTCTTTGCTTGAACTGAATTTAAAGATCTTTGTCGAACTAAATCTTTTGAATAATGCGGCTTAGAGGCCTTGATAATTCGTTTGTACCAGTATGCGAAACGGTAGGTGCCTGCCGTTTTAGATTTCTTCTTTGATGTTTTTTTTAAATGTCTTCTATTTAGTGCATGCGGAGGTGTGAATGCAAGAGATAGTTTCCGAATTGCTCTTTGAAGAGCCTTGTTTTCCTTCACAGTAAATAAATTCTTAATAAAGGAGCAATCCAACACCATCTTTATCAACACACATTACATTTTTGCTTCTCTCATTAGTTAAATGTTGGTTCATTTTTTTAACCTTCATACATTAGACCGCTTTTAAAAAAATAAATACCTTTGCTGCCGGTATAGGTTTGTCTATCATCTCTGATAAAGAAATGTCTTTGAATGTCAACACATCAATTTTTTTAATTTGTCTCTTAAACCAATGTACGTCGCTCTTAAAAATGTCACTAGGTCCGCGTACGCGAATCTTTTTTCTTTCTGGCCCAGTTGATTCATCCATTGCAAGAAGGCGTTTATTCCGGCATTCGGATTGCACACCAAGGCTTTCGCCTTTCAAGTCGCCCAAGCATATGGGCATTACTTGATTCTCATCACAGATGTCCTTCTGTTGATGGCGATTAAAGTTAATAGACTCGCGTAGTTGTTTGTGACTCATCTTAAGAGTTGTTAGTGGCTGTGGGTGATTTGTGAGTATTTGATGTAGGAAGACGGTCAGTTGGAACCCGCTACTTATTGCAAACAAATTGGAGGGATAAACTGATTCTATTGAAGAGTTAACCGACTCGGTCAGTTTGACCTTCCAATTCAACGTTCCACCTTCTATTTCAACGTTCCACAAAACTAACGTAGTAAAGTAGAAAAATTTTGGCCAAGATTTCTTTGGTACTGAGCATTCGCATTTTTTTTTATAAATCGCATTCTGTGACAAGCTTTATTAGAAATTATTTACATGTGTATAAATGACTCTACACAGCTGAAGGTCCGCCTAGCTTGGCGGATTTGATGGCATGGGTTGCGCAGCGCGCGTGCCAGATGGAGTAAGAGGTTTCTATCAAGATTGTTGATATCTTCCTCAACACTTAGAGTGGCTTTTTGACTGGTATCTTGTTTGAAAAGCGCTTAATTACATCCATTCTAGTGTAACCAAGTAAACTCCATCCCGATGACTTGACAAGAAACCATGTCAAGATGCAAGTATTGTGTGCAATTTCAAACACTGAGAATGTAAGAGAAAGAAAATATTTGTTGGGTGTGAGTGAGTTAACTATTGTCTTTTTCTAAAAAGCATCCCCTTAAAATTCAATAAATATTTTAATTGGACAACAATTGCGCTCAATTAACATTGTCAACCGGAGAAATAAATCGTTAATTACACATTAACCATGTAAAGGCCAAATATCTATTATAAGCAAGTTCCGTAATTTTCTGCGAGAAAAAGCTTTAGGACACTACGCGATGGATGAGGTGGACCGCAAGCTGATGCAAATGTTTAATGAATTTGAGAGATATTGCATCAACACATTCACGGACGTCACCTCAGTTCTGAAGACCACTAATAGAGATAATGAAGCAAAATACACTGCTTTAATGATATCATTCTTCAATGGAAATTGGCAAGACGCGCCGGAGTACCTTTAAACAAGCTGTTCATGCAGCCACAAGGACTTTCAAACACACCACCTCAAGTAACACCAGCACAACCACAACAACACATGTAGCCACTACTTTTGTTCAACCTCAGACATTTAATTTGCATGCACAACAAGATCTAGTTACACCTCCAGCTCCAAACACACTTTTATTTGAACAGCATAGAGCTTTAGAGGCTGTAAGTAACAGAACATCATTTCAGCTAACTAGGCAAACTATTTTACAGCAAACCAGAGATGCACTTTGTCACAATCACAATTATCTACCAACTGTTCAAGGTTCTACACAACATCCTATTTAAACACCAATACAACAACCAATGCAAGCAAGTTCATCATCACTACAGCCAAGCCATTTCAATGTTGAGGACTTTAATAATAATGTAGTTGAGCAAAGCTCATTGAGTGAAGTGAAAGCTCTAGAAATGTTGGAAAAGGCTCGTAAAAAAGTTGCTCAAACTGGTTTTAGTTATGCTTTATTTAAAAAGAATTGTGGAAGGTATTTTTGTACAGTCTTTCTATCAATCTGAAGCTGTTTGCTAATTTCACCAGTCCTCAATTCTTCCAAATGTAATATCACAATCTTTCTTTGTATTCCTTCAGGAAGGGGATCACTTTTAGCATAGATGCGACCTTGGGAATTTTGTCCTATAGTTGCAACCATTGTGTTGTAAAGTGTGAAATTGAAGAGTAATTAGAAATTCAGTATTAATTGAATGTTTATTGGGCTGAAATTTCAAGTTGTTCAATTTTTAGTTGGGATGCTTTCTGGAAAAGGACAATAACAAGACAGCAATAGTCAAAAATGCTGCAACAAATAAAGTAATTCAAGATCTACATGATTTATACTTGAATTCTCTATCAATTACAGTGCGAATGAAGGCAAGCTCATTATTAAATGTATTTTCTTCATCATGTAAGTTCTCTTTCTTTCCAATATTTGGTAGAACAACCTGTGAATAATAAGCATCAGCACCTTTGTACCCTTTATCAAACATTATATACTCATCCTCTTCCATTTCAAATAATTCATGTATATGGTTCTCAGGCATTATTATATTTCCATAAGACTAATATTATTTACCCTCTACGATAAAGAATGTATTTTATTTTATTTATTAACCCATTGTAACAGATTTGGAGGGAGATTGACCGGTTAAAATGAGTTGAGTACGCGTTTGTGAAAGTCTTCACTGACTATTAGTTGGGGGSSTGGTGGGGGTGAGTAGTGGACTGCCWWTTTCCCTGTGTAATCTGAGTCGTCTGTGCTGATGGACTATTTGGGCGAGGTGTGAAGTTATTGGGGGAGGCCTGTGAGTTGGATGGTGGTAAAGATGCCTTTGATGATCCATGTTCTCCTAGAATTTAATTTGGCGACCGTTTCGGTGTTCTCACATTGGATTTCCATTCCGTCTTTGGTGTCTACTAGATTGAGCTCTCCACAGTTTGTTGTTCTTCTTATCGCTGCCAATAGTCTGTCTGTA
>JAOPGA020000335.1:0-10326 GCA_026419775.2 Acrasis kona
TGAAAAATAAAAAACCGAGATATCTCACTCAGAAATGACTGTCGCTCGATACTTCAAAAACAAATCATGCTCTCAAGGGCTACACAATGATGTCACTTTCGGTTTTTCGGGAATCTGTCACATTAGATTAAATGTAGTGACTTCATGTACAAAAGATTTAATTAATCTACTGTAAACAATATGAGCTTTGAGAATGTTTTTTATTGTATTTGCCTCTTAATGCACGCTTTACAATACTCCAATCAGTGTTCTTGATTGCATCCACCATTCCATTCATCCTGCATGCTTGCAAAACATACTCGCTTCTGTCGAGGTATCTTTTATAAAGTCAACCAATAAAAATCGGCGTGTGTTACTCAATATCCAATGTAGTGCTTTGATGCAATGACCTCGTGTGGTTGAAGGGTTCCATCATTGTCTCCTGTCTTCTGTCTCATCTGTTGTCAAGGTTTGTCATTATCTGCAGCGAGGTGCGTGACTTCAATAAGATCCGCACCGCCCGATTCTTGTTCAACAGATCGAATACAAATCAAACCCTCCAAAAAGCTCTTGCCTTTGCTATTCTGCGGGTTAGATTACGTCCAGTTATCTGCAAACAAAGGACCGACAAAGAAGCGGAGGAGTGGTTCCAGATTAAATTAGTAGASTGGATTATTTCTTYTCAATCACCATTTACAGTTGTGGAATCTACAGAGTTTGAAGACATGCTCATCGCATACAAATCACAGAGAACAGGAACACCAGAAACATTAGATTCTGATGTTGAACTAACACTGTTAAGAATTCATTCTTGAAGTGGTTCTATTACCAACAGTAGTTGAATTGTTGCAACAATTCTTACCTTTACGACATATGTGTCGTCGCTGTTGTGATTGTACTGTGTTGTTCATTTGTTTTTTGTTGTTGTTGTTTAAATTTTGTTTTATTTTATTTATATAATACATTTCTCAAGAAATGGATATATAATAATAGTATTAATATGGATAATTCTAGGAGTGTCCAGACTTGTAGTCGGACATCTTCGCCGGTATGTTCCGTTTAAATTAATGTTTCTGTTGTCATCAACAACAACCAAACAAACAAAAACAACAACATGTCGTCCCAAGAAATTGACTTCAGCCAAAGTCTGAGCCAACACCCTACCGCAAACACAGAACTAAAATCGATAGAAGAGAAGCTTGATCGAGTGATCACATTAGTTAACACGAACACAGAGCTCATCAAAAACCTCTTCGTTGAGATTCAGGCCGTTAAAGGTGGTCCTTCTAGTGCTGTGGATCGTTCAGCCCTACCGAGTAATATCACCCCTCAGCAAGAGGTACTTCTAGGTAGGATGTTCTCTGAGAACAACATCAAGTGGAATCAGCTGAAGAGCAACGTCGAATGGCTCAAAGAGTTCGGTGCTCAGTACATTGTGATGGATATCAACCGTCAGGAGATCACCAAGGCTGTTGGTGCAACGAATTGTGACCTATATGCTCGGTTTGTTAAGAGTAGCTCCTGGGATAACCACCACGCGTATCTCCTGCATGAAAATGCAGTTGAGAAAGCTGTACAATGGTGCAAGGCCAACGTAAGCGAAGACAAGAGAGCACCAAAGAGACACAAAAGTAATTAAAATATTGTGTTAAATTAATTGTTTTCTGTTTTAGTTTTTCCACAAACACCTGATGAAATAATCGATGGAGTAATTTACTCAATTGAAAGCGTTGATGAATTACAAAATACTAAAAATAAAATTCCCAAGGAACTTTATCAATGAGTGCAAATTCAAATTGATCAACTTGTTCAAGATGGTGTGATTCAAAAATGCTATTGTAGAGAATTAAAATATCTCCTTGGATTACAAACAGAGTTTAAGAAGGATGGAAGTATTAGGTTGGTGGTAAATGGAGGCGGACTCAGTGAGCAATTGCCACAATACCAGCGTAACCTTCCGAAACGTAGTGATATTTTTAAGGTAGTTGAAGAGAATTCCTGGGGATGCGTAATTGATATCAAAGATTGTTATCATAATATTCCAGTAGCGAAGGAATCGCAACCATACTTGGGAATTTGATTTAATTGTCAGTACTATTATTTCGTCAAGTGCCCACAAGGAGTGACCACCAGTGGTGATGCGTGTGTAACATTGACAAATCACATTGCGGCCATAACGGATCCATCTGTATTGGTGCAAGTGGATGATTTCCCCGTTTCGGGTAAGACTCCAGAGGAGGTGATAGACCGAAGAGATAGATTAATCCAGAATATAGTAAAGTACAATCTACCGGTAAATTACAATTACATAATCTCAAAGAAAAGACTGTAATTACATATGCAATGCTCAGCATGACTGGCACAGTTTATTGTATAACAAATTTAGTGCCAACTTTCTCTTTCAATGTTCGGCTGCATAATTTTGTGCATAACTCGGTGCTAGTTAAAGCTAGCTTCGCAGCCTTATCAGACGCCTCCATGGTTTCCTGTTCTATAGTTTTATGCGATGATAGCGCACCAACTTCTTCCGCCACAGAAACGTCCTTAAATGCAGCCGTGTGCACAAACTGTAAGGATTTAACCAAGGACAAGTAAACTCCTCCAAGTCCGAATCCGCAGATAGTATATTTTGAAGGCGATCCTTCCTTTCTACATCCAAAAATGACCTGGCCGCTTTAAGAATCTCAGCAGGAGATTTCTGTTTGGGAGTTTTGGAGACTCCTTGCTCTACCACCATAGGAACATCAGCCGTACCTCCTTTGTTGTTCATGTTCTCGATGGTTTTAAATAATTGCTGCAGAAGATCTGCAGGCATGGATACCATTTGAGGCGCGACTTGTGGCGGGACAAGTGTTGTGACCTGCGGGATAGCCGGTGTTGGATCGGCCGGAAGTTCCTCGTCATTTATTGGATCCTCCGGGGCTTCATCCTCATTGTTGTCAACTCCGCTGTCCTGTTGTAAAGGAGTTTGAGGACCAAATTTCTGTGGTCTTGACATACTCCCCCAAATAATCGGCAGAATGCAGAGTTTCTTGCAAACGTCATCTAATGCATCGTACTCTTCTGGAAAATTTAAATTAAGAGATCTTAACTTTGTCTCCAGCCAAACCAACTCTCTGTTACCAATACTATTGAGGCAATGAACGTTGTTCTTCACCGGTAAGTTCTGTCTTCTTGAGATGGCAGGACTTGAGACATAGTAATATGTGTGAATGTGTTTTTTCGAACAAGAAACAAATACGTTCACACAACTCAATAAATACCCTCCACATTTTGGCGGCAGACCAATATCCACTGTCAATCTATATAAGGATTAAATTACATTACAATCCTTTCTATATCGATTATGTAACTATGATTAGTCCTTCGGAAATCAATTAAAAGTCTCAGATGGAACCCTTACAGGTAATACCATCTTATCTAATGTATAAATTAGATTATGCTCAGCATAAGGTGTACACCAAGGATGTAAACTTAGAGAAAGTAGGAACCACATTAAATGACTTAATGGAAGGAGAACATGAAAATAAAGAACTATTGTCTATCTTAGGAAGAATTGCATGCAATTACCGAGGTATGACATTAGTCAACAGTTACGTCCACTTTGCCAAAAAGTGATTTATGAGGAAAATATGGATGATTACCCAATACACATCACTACGGATGATATTACATTAATGAGGGCTGTGCACTCACAATGTGATCAACCACATGCACTTAAAGTTGGTAAATTTGGTCGAGAAAAGTCAGGACGTACGAAGTAAATGTAGGAAACAAAAAAGACAGAGGCTTAATATTGTTCAATAAAACGTTGTGTTTTGTTATGTGTGGATTCCTATTTCCCCGCTCTTTGGCATAAAAAAATAATGGCCCACTAGTAAAGGCTATAGCCTCACTAGGAACTTTATCATTTTGTTTAGGTAACAACAATTTAAAACTAATTAGGTCTATACCTGCGGTATCAATATGGCCTGTTAGTTTTGATGTGGTCAAAAGGATAATCCAATGGCATGTTTGGTCGAGAAGAATCAGGACATAGCCAATGAAACAAGGAAGGTTAAATCAATTTGATTAATAAAAGTAATATTCGAAACGAGAAGTGTTGTCATGTAACGAATGAAAATGTAATGAAAAGGTAATGTTTAATTAATAGGACCTAACCCAACGGGCTATTAGGGGTTTGCGCCTGTAGGCGCTTAATGAACTGTAGGGAAACCAACGGTTTGTACAGGACTTTGACTACCGATTGTATAACATGTGAACAATACTAATAGAATGTTCGTTATGTTTCTGTACATTATAATTACATTTTGAATACTTTTTATACCATTCAATGAATAGGTAATAATAAGAGAGTATATCAACCAATGTATTATATACTATGTATATAACTGCTAAACACTCAAGCGAAATTAGTCTTCGCGCTCGTGATGACCTGAATGTGCTGTGGGGTCAGCACATTCGTACCTGTACTTCACACACCACACTTGTGAATATACACGTGTTGTGGTCAACCACTTACAACCATTTCCCGAGAAGGTGATTGCTCGTGTTCACAATTTGCCTTGTAAACACATCGAGCGGTCCAAATGGAATGGGAAGTTTCCATATGAGTATTGTAGAAATTTTTCGGAGTACAGAGAGAGGCTTGAGAACTCTAAAGTGCTTGTTGAATCGCTTGAAAGTGTCCATACTAACATATCCTAGCAAACTATCATAAATGGACCTCTTCCAATCTTCCGGCAACTCTGAAATTTCTTCGCTTCCTTCAATTCCACGCTGCGTCAAATAATACGGCGCTCCCCAAAATTTAAAAATGCCTCGAATAACAAAGCCAGGTTTCAGATTATCATGGATGACCTTATTGATTCTGACCATCGCATCATGTAATTTAGTTTTATTATAGCGACAGTCAAGAAGCAAATGTTGCTGGTCTTCATATGATGAATGACACCGAGGACATTTGGTGTCAAAAGTAAGATTTATTTAAACCCACCCTATACAAGGTGTAGGGTCTATTTTACAATTACTCCTTAGATCTTCTATTGGCTCCGGGATTGAACTTGTGTTCTTTAATCATGTCAAGGAGGTTGTGTCCCAAGAGGTTCAGCAATTCTGTTATCGCTTTATTACAGAATTTTCCTACATGACCTTTGATCTTGGCCCATGCTTGATGTGATATTTCACCTCGTGCTCCAATACAAATTCTGCTCTCGTCCACTAAGGGTACCCAAGATATGTTTACTTCTGTTTTAATATTATAAACATATCTCCATGTTTCAAGGTCGTCTTCTCTGTTGGCTATTTGGTCTTTGCTGGCACACTCCCAAAGAACATCAAGGGTTCTGTCAGATTGATGAACACAGTTGTGACATTCAGAAGTAACAAACGATGACTTGTTGTTCCTGTAATACAGCACGTCATTCCTGGAGCAGACAATCATTCTTTGAATCCTTTCATCAAGTTTCTTGATTTGAGAAAAGGAGCTAGGGTGGAGAGAGCTACTTTGAACAGCATCAAGGTTTCGCTTTCTGACTTTATTTTCCCATCTGACAATTAGTTCCTTTTGAACGTGAGATCTTATCATTCCACGTATATCTGGCCATAAGTTGTCATTGTTGATCAACAGCCATGCATCGCTGCAGTGCTTTAAGACTAGGCCATCTACACACGTGTAATTCTCCGATTGGGCTCCTTCTTTCGCAGTTTTGTCGGCCAGTTCGTTTAGAGCAATCCCGCAATGACTCTCAACATGATTCCATTTCACTTTGATTTTGCGCAGGTTTATTTCTTTTTGAATTGAGTCTGTCAGTTGATGGTACTGAATCTTCTTTTTAAGACCACCACCTTTATCCATGTAGTCGACCAGATTTTTGTAATCTGTGTTGATGGTAATGGACGAGTTATCTT
Source organism: Acrasis kona (assembly GCA_026419775.2). Taxonomy (NCBI): domain Eukaryota; phylum Heterolobosea; class Eutetramitea; order Acrasida; family Acrasidae; genus Acrasis; species Acrasis kona. The sequence continues at coordinate 5,890 of JAOPGA020000335.1, forward strand.
CGGTCATCAAAATAACTACAAGAGCAGTGTACATTTCAGCCCAGGCGTTATCGTGATGAGATTGGAGACGAATGGCGTGGGTGCTTGTTTCACCTTTATATTCGATAACGATCCCACCTCCGGTTCTCCCGTCGGATCTGTAGTAGGATCCATCAGTCCATATTGATGATCCATTTAGGATTTTCGTATCAGGAAAAGATATCTCTGTCGCATAATCATCTTGTGAGTCGAAAAGTTGGAGATCAAGTAGATCAAGTGTTTTCTTCAGAGTTTGCCAATTCTCTTCTTTCCATGCTTGTCTGTTGATATCTCTACATGTGTTGTCTGAACTATTGAGCAGGGACATTGATGTTTCAACGAAAGAAATCAGACTTGTATATTTCGGGTGTTCAAAACCAAGACCACCTTTGTCCTGGTCGATAAAAATGTATTCGTTGGACATGTTATATTGGAGCAGATTTGTCTTTTTAACAAGTTTACTGATTGAACCGGCTAGATCTTCAAGAAGCTCACTATCTATGGGTTCGATCTGACTTGTGTGTCTAATTTTGCTGTTGATGAGGGATTTCACAAGTACACGTTGCGTTTTGAGCGATCTGTTTGCAAACCACATCGAGTTTACTTTCTTTTTTGCGTTGGCAATAGGACATTTGGTGTCATAATTTGGATTGTTGCTCCAGTAACGCATCTTTGACAGAGTGCAAAGCTGGTTGGAGCGGAGGCGAAGTAGGAATTTTTGTTCGCTTATGTTTAATTTGTCTATATCTACAGACGCTTTAATGTGGTATTCATCATGTAGAAGGTCATATTTGTAGTCAACTGAGTAAGCACGTTTGGAAGACAAATAAGATTTGACAAAAAGACGAACAGATTTGTGTGGAACATCACCGTTACAAACAAGATCAAAAGCAAGGTGAGTGGGTGGACAGATATCACTGATGAATTGATTCTTCAAACTAAGCTTTGCGAGTTTGTCAGCTTCTTCATTACCAGGAATGTTGGAATGAGCTTCAACATAGTTGAGGGTACATGAATTAACTCTCTTCTTTTCCTGGACAATTGCATGAAGTAGTTGGTTGTCACATATTTGTAACTGTTGTTTCACATTTACCAGCTTTTCATATGACTGTACAGCTTGAATGCCAGATAAGCAGTCTGTTAGTATAGTCACATGTTGGTCATCACAAGAGAGTTGCAAAGCACGGAGAAAACCAAAGAGCTCAGCTCTATAGTTGTTGATCACACCAGGAATGCGTCTGAATTCATGCTTCTTAAAATCAGATGCATTAACAACCGCATAAGCCGCAATACTTCCATCAGCGGTAGCAGAACCGTCAGTGTACCAGGTGACTCTATCATAGGTATCGGTAATGTCCACCTGAGATGGACCCTGAGTTAGTCATTCAATAAAAATTTACGATAAACCTGAATCTGGATTCTCACAAATGTTGTTAGTATACCACATACTATAACTACTTATGTAATTTGCTTGGAGGTTCTGTCGTAAAAAACTGGAACACAATAAGAATATATTGATACGCAATCTCGTGTTCTTCGAGTTTTCACACTTTATTTCAAATATGTTTGGTTGAGTTCAACAAACCCCCCGATCATTTACAACACTCCAGCAGCCACACGCAACTGGAAATGAAGTAATGAGCAAAATTCAACCATCAAATGGTTAGGCCATAAACCACTAAAGTGAAAAGGCCAATGCTATCTATTTACAATATTATCTAGATGTCACAGTGCTTCTCAAATTGCGCTTCAGTGTGTAGGTTCACCTCACATGATGCGCATCTTCATTCATGCCACCTATATAGGTCTTTCACATTGTGCGCATCTTCTTTCATGCCACTAGTGCCTCTTGCACATCAACCACCTAGTTTCCTCACACTGTACATTATGTTTACAAAAACAATTAAACAACTTTTATTCATTCTTCTTGAATGTAATCTTCATCCCGTAGGTTGTCAGTGACTAATTCTTCATTGGAATACTCCAGTATTGCATCTTGATGATACATGGCCAACAAATTCTCACCTCTCGCCAATGCCTTTGATTTTAAGAAATTTGCTGGCACAGTCAAAGTCTCTACTTGACTCCTATCTTGAATATTCAATTGACATCTTTTGCAATTATTATGAATGACCCAATGTATCTCACCTGGTGTTTCCCTTTTCTTGTGGGTACCATCCACATTAATGTATCATCTACTTCAAATGACTTTGTCTTCTTGTTGTATTTAGTTTTGAACGCTTTTGGGAATCTAAAGGAACAGAATACCTCCAACAGACACTTGGCAATGTCCTGTTCTGACTTCGATGGACATGCACGCAACCAAGTGAAGCTTGATTCTAATAGGCTTGAATTGTGGTTGTGGCTACCTTTTTTATAGATTTTGGTTGTTGCAACCGGCGAAAATTTTGACTCGCAGCTGCAACCGTTTTTTAAATGAGTGATAAAGAGAGGTTCTGACAACGAGTAGTGGAAACTGGTAAAATGAAGATGGTGGCCATCACTTATTAAATTAAGTAGTCACCACCAAAAAACATGCGTTGCTATTACTAATAAACATGTGTTGCCAACTTTTTTATTGTTCATCTGAGGAACTTTCTACATCTTTGTCGCTCTCATGTGTTCTACTTTTCTCATCTGCCTCCTTCCTCTTTCGTTCAGCATACTTTTTGGCAATTTCCCTTCCTTATTGTTACTTATGGCCTCATTAACAACGTCATTAATTGCCGTCTTCAGGTTGTCAGTACCAGTCTTAGCGAGGTTAGCGAGTCCAAACCACTCATTCATGAAAAAAATACAGCCCAGAGCAATCTTTGGTATGGACTTTGTAATAGCGTTGCTGACACATCTCTCCATAGAGTCTCGGTCGCAGCCAACAGTACCTGTTGTTGTGAGTTTGTTGAAATTGTGTGTTGCTTACCATTTGTTGTGGTTGAGTTCAAAGGCACGTTACTCAAAACACCCCTATGTTGTTGTTGTTTGGCAAATTCATTTTCCATCTCAGTCTGAGTCCTTCTCTTCTTCTTTTGTGGCCCRTCTACTTCCTTTCGAAAAGTTGGAATGTATTCATTGCCTGCTTTAAGCTCGCCCTCTGAAATACAATCTCACACCCAATCCGGAGTCCATAATTGTACATCAGTTTTGTCTTACACGTAGGTGTAAGTAGCAGCATCCCCGTTCTCAAAAATAATACAATTTGGCTGTCTTGCAAGCGACCTTGTGATGCTTCCTCCATTTTCTTTAATTGTACCCTGCAGCTCTTCGTAGATGCTATCCTCATCTACATCGATATAGAAAACCAAGTCCTTGAATATTGTTAACCTGGCACCGGCAGTTGTTGGCTACCCGTCGACAAAAAGGTGGAACATTTTTGAGATTGTCTTCATCGAAATTTCGGAAGTTGGTTTGGTCAACTTTGTATTTGTAAAGGTTCATGAACCCATACGTCAATCTTCATATTGGGATAATAACACTTTTATGTTGGTGTTTATACCTGGAAAAACAGTCGGTAGCCCAAACACATACCGCCATTAATTTTCTATCGTCTTCTCAAACCAGATCATTTTAAATGCTATATGGATCATGTTATATACTATTGTATTATGTACCATCCTATTTTGTCAGAAAGTGATATTCTGTATGCAAAAGAGGTACATGAGTAACCTAGAAGATGGACAAGATTTGAATGGATGATTTGCTTCCTGAGATTATAGGAAACGATGGTAAATATTAAAGACTGGACAAGAAGTGGTCTGTGGAACATCGTTTATCCAGAAAACGAGGTCATGAAGAACACAGGGCTTGATCCGAAAATGATTTCGAACTCAGCGCAGAAGACATTGCGCAAGTATCAGGTCACATTAAAGACAACGAAGTCCACCTATTACTGTTGATGAACAGGTGAAGAATGAAAATCAAATGTTTGCAGTTGAAATGGGATGGTGTGATGCTATTGACCAGTTCAAGTTGCTGAGAAGTGTTGACATGATTAAAAGAGATCGGACAACCATATCTGTTGGCGATTATGTTATGTACTGACCTCAACTCATTTGGAACAATAACAAATACAGAGGTATGGAAGTTGGGTAAAAAGCACGTTCCAGTGGTGTTCTTGAATGCTTTTTCTGTTAATTCATCAATACATCAACACATGTACCCAAAAGCACAAAAAGTAATATTGTAAATGAAAATTTTRCTGTTTGTATCAATGATGTAACACCTGTACTTTTAGCAACAAAAGGAGACGAACAATATGTATGTACATTTTATCAAATAAATATTTATAATATTGTATAAAAAATAGGTTGTCACAACCAGTTCTACCAAAAACGTTAGCTCCTACCAAACTAAACTACGGTTGTAACCACGCTACCACTTTTTTAGTCCTATTAGTAAGAGAAATACATCTATAATAGTCCT
>JAOPGA020000336.1:0-12306 GCA_026419775.2 Acrasis kona
TGCAGCACACATGATGGAGGTTCCATTTATTTTTGGTACGGTTTATGTTGGATTATTCAAGTACATGTATTACTTGAGCAATGCAAATAATGTGAGCGCGCTCTTGAATAGAATGCAAGGGGCTTGGGCTTGCTTTGCAAGAAGTGGAGATCCTGGAGTAGAGGATTGGATGCGTTATACCACCGACAACCGGTGTACTAAAATATTTAATAACAACGATCAAGTAGAGTATGATGTTCAGGAGAAAGAAAGAGGTCTTTGGGATGGAGTTTCATTTTATCAAAAAGAATAGGTGACTTGATTGTTGGAGCGAATGAAAGCCTGGCTTTGTGATTAGAGGCAATGTTAAATTTTGGGGAGCGCCATATTATTTGACGCAGCGTGGAATACATTGATAGTCCTGGTGCAGAATAAATTTTATTGCTTTACAGTATACTGTTAGATCCTATTCTTTTTTGCTCCAATATGCTCTCTAGCCAAGAAGTAGCTTGTTGTTGGTTAACAAACTTCATGGTGCCCACAAGAATGCTTTGATTAACTACATCTAGTTTGTTTGCAAACATTTTGTCTTGGAGCACAATTGCACTTGACTTTTTTCTTTGTGTTATATTTACATTATCATCCCATATGTTGACAAGAAGATGAATAGTCTCTTTTTGAGCTTGTTCATGGTCCACAAAATCTCTTTTCAACTGGTCCTTTGATACTATTAGTAGGTCATTGAATAAATGTATTCTGCACGGGCTGCTATTAATTTTGTTAATTTGGTTAATAATTTTATTCTTGTTTCTCTTCTTGTACTTGACATAGTCTTCAGGTTCACTCTCCCTTATAATAATTCTGTGAGGCTTTACAATATCTTCAATGCCAAGAGTTTTGTAAAGTGACAAAACTCTTGCACTATTAGACATGATCTTACTCTTGCTGTTACAGTGGTCGGCAACTTTGGATACCAGGTCCCGGGCCTCTAATATCTTTGAAATTGCATTAGTTTCATTGTTGGTGGGAAATACAAACTCCTCTAAAACTGTTCTGTACAATTCTGAAATTAAAAGATTATATCTACATATTCTTTGTATGGGAGATATTAAAAGTCCAGATAAAGTGCTCTCTGTTGAACTATCATTGTTGGCGCTTCTTATTAATTTGGATTGATTGTCCAAAAATTCTTTAAAGTAGGGATTTGATAATTTTGTTTCGTTGATTGATTCACAAATAGAACTATAAGAAGATATGAACGATGTATAAAGTTTAAAAGAGTGTGCTCGAAATAAAAGTAGTTCTGCAAATCTCAACTCGGTGGATAAATCGTCGGTTCGAATGCTACTGTAATCGATCTTGTTTAAATCATCGAGGAAACTTCTGTTGATATTGAGAATTAGTGTAATCTGTGTGAAATATTCTTTGATTTGATCGCTCGTTAATATCAGTCTATTGGAGTCGTTTTCGTAGTTCACTTCGGGCTTTAACAATGCAACGCTCTCCATGCTATCTCTTCTTCTACCAACATTTAAATCCGGTGCGAAGCAGCAACAAAATAAGCTTTTTATCAAGGCAGACCAAGAATGTTTTTCTTCTTCTTCTTGCTTGATAATATTATTGTTAATTGTTGAAATCCTGTCTTTTAGTGGTTGTACGATATAGTCGTTCAAATTTTGCAGGTTGTTCACGTACTCTACAATTGTTAGATAATTTTTACATGGATTGCACATACGAACTTCTGTATCAACAATTTCTTTGATGATGAGATATCTTTTGTTGTCAGGAGATTTTGAGGATACATGCAAGATTGTTGGTCTGTCTGCCAAGTCACCTGTCATTGCTTTCAATTGATCTTGTAATCTCTTATGTCGAAAGTTGAAACAAAATGGACGAGGAGGATTTCGAAGAGCTTATGAGAAATGGATTGGACTGCCTGCGGAATGAATCTTTTGAACAGGCAGTATCCTGGTTTAAATTGGCAATGCCCTTAGAACCATACAATGCGGAGGCACCACTTAACATGGCCAGATCGTTAGAAAAACTAGGGCTTTTAGAAGAGAGCATCGCATTTTACAAACAATCCAGCGAACTAGATCCTTTATCCGTAGATTCATTCTCAGAAAGGGGTGCTCTACAAACAAAACTCGGTCTCTACGACGATGCTATCGATTCGTACGAGAACGCTTCTCAACTAGATCCATCAAAATCACATTTTTACTTGAAGGGCGAAATCCTCCAACATGTGGGTCGATGCGAGGATGCATTATTCTGTTTTGATAAATGTCTCCAAATAGAACCACATGATGTCGACTGCCTGTATAGAAAAGCTCTGGCTCTATTTGATTTGAACAGATACGACGAAGCGCTAGAACTCATCGGTGTGCTACTTCAAGATAATCCAAGACACACTGAAACCATACTCCTTGAGATATCGGTCTACGTAAAACTTGACAGGCTACAGGACGCTCTTATTTGTTGTAATAAAATATTAGAACAACCACGTGCGCGCCTCCATAAGTGTCAAATTTTAAGAACAACTGGCAACTATGACACTGCGCTTTCATGCATAAACCAAGGATTGCAAATAGAGACCAGAGCAGAATACGAAGTCGAGCGTGGACTTATTTTGAGCGCAGTGGGTGATGATGTCGGAGCTCTGACGTGCTTTGAGGAATCAATCAGGTTAGATCCAGGATGTATTGATGGATATTATAAGATGGCGTTACTTCTTTGCAGACAAGGAAATCATGCAGAGGCCATCTCGTTTTACGATCAAGCATTATCCATCGATCCCTATAACTATTATCTGATTTATAACAGAGGCATGGAATGCGCGCATACATGTAACTTTGACGAAGCATTTGAGTACATTAGGACTGCTTTGGTCTCTGAGCCCGACTTTAATAATGAAATAAGGAGATACATTGACACACAAGACCACACGCTTATAGTTTCCTGCAGCACCCAACCCGCACAACAGACCCTATTAACTTTGGAAATAGAGCGTTACAAGGCCATAACAGCCCAACACGTTAATGTTGCGGAATTAATACATCACAAGATTATAAAAGTGCCCGTGACGAGCGAGGAAGAATTGATTTGGACGTTAATCGTGACCAAGAGAGTCAAAACTCAACTTGAAGTTACAATCGAACAGGAAGCGCTAACAAGCGATCAACTTAAAAATGTCATGACCGGTCTTCTTAAGGGATTGCAGAGTTTACACGAGTTAGGTTTGATACATTGCAACATTAAGCCTTCTAGAGTTGGTTTTGCAAGTGCAAGTATTTCCTCTTCGGACGACGTTAAAATTCTAGACTTTGGCTCGTGTGTTGAAATTGGAGAGCGTCCACATTTATTTACACCGGAATGGGCGGCACCCGAATCAATCACCCAACCCGCTCATCACAAAATGGACATTTACTCGGCGGGACTGATACTTCAGAAATGTCTGTTATTTGTTCCTTCACTTCAAGAAAAGTTGAACATGGTAGTGAACATTGCGTGTCAAGAAGACGCAAATCAAAGATACAACAGTGCTTTAGAGATGCTACAAGATGTCGAAACTTTCTTCTGATTCAATTATTTGTTTGTTTTTTAATAAATGTAATCATTCAAAACATGGTAAAAATGTTTATACAAAAATGTTTAATGTATTGACGTTGTTTACCAAAGGCTGTTCCATAGGTCTGTAGCCGATTTCCTGGCTTCCTCGTATTTTTGGTTGTAGTCAATTTGTGTGACGGTATCATAAACAGCGCTTGTTGCATATACAACAGCATCTTTGGCTACCACTGCTCCTTCAATCGTTTTGTTCTTAACAAGCTCTAAATTCTCCTGAGTTGCCACGTGAGTAATTCCATCCTTCACAGTGGTGAACGAGTCAACTGCCGCTTTTTTCGCATTTTCCAAATTCTCCTCCGCAGAGTGGTTCGCCACATTCGTTATTCCTTCAGATACTACAGTATAAGCATCCGAGATATGGTGAATTAGCAGTTTGTGCTCTCCAGGATTTGTCGTTGTGTTTGCCTCGCTGATTGAACTCTCCTCGTTCTTAATGTCGTCTGTTTTGTTCTGTTCGTTTGACATGTCACGTTATCAAGTTGACTGAATTTCTTGTGATTTTGAAAGTACATTTTGTTGTAATTCATCATACTGGTTACTTTCGGACGTTTGCGAAGGAAGTACGTAAAAACAAAAAAGAAGTACGGAGGGAAGTGCTGATTGTACAAAGAAAGTGGCAATTAAAGTAGCAGTCATGTCTTTTATTAGTACACAGTTCAGTTAGTACAGGTCCAACTATTTCTTCTTCCTCCTACAAACAATCCCTATCTAGAATGGTGGTGGCAAGGGCTTTTCAGTTTACCAAGAAAGTTCTGTGTCTCTAGATCGGGTACTTGTTTATGAATCTTTGCAATGTTACGATAGCGGGTCAGTACTCGAGCAGTACTTTGGAGAACTTGGTTTGTCCCTGTGATGCACTTTACAAGAGTACCATTAAAATCTTCCCAAGGAAAACATGAAGAAGTCCAAATAGGTCCGAATTTCTCCACACAATCAGCAACGTGGTCGATTCTGCGCGGATGGTACTGTCGCTCTACATCTCATTGATAAACTATGCATTGGAGTTGTGAGAATAGATGGCGAGATGCATTTGACACCAATCCTTTCCTGCCATAAATACCTATTATAAAACACCAATAAAACAGTTTACCAACCATTCTTTATTCCTCATTTCACATCCCATTAAAAAGTAATTGAGGTCCTCGTTAAACATTCCCATGCCCCAGCGTATTTTAATGTGTTTTCTAAGGTCAATTTCGGTCAACCCAGAGCCAAATAAATGTGTTAAACATTATTTATACCCACACTTTCAGATCAACCAATAGATAATAAAAATTGTCCACCAGCTTATCATAATTGTGGTTCGTTCTACTCCTTGGTTTGACCTGCTCTGAGTAGAAGAGATCTATCAAGTCCTCTATATATACAATATCTCTGACAGGGAGCACAATTGGCCTTGAGATGGCGTCAACAAATGCTTTCATTTCGGACTCTTCCATCAAATCCCCATTTATGACCTTCTTCAACATCTCGGGCGTCACGTCTACGTCTATATGGGCCAGCTTGTTTCTTGAGGCGTCCTTAAATGTATTCAGAACCTGGTTTAATCTCCTTAAATCCAACCCATTCGCGTCCCACCAAAGGTCGTTAACTGTGGCAAATTTTTCCCTCCTGCAGTCCTCCATTGTTAGTGGGTTTAAGATGTCAAATTGAAGGTAATCCAGTGCAGCGTCGACGGCCGCTTTATGAACGTAGCTCAGGATATCACTCACACACAGGAGCGCATCTTTTTGGCAAAATTTTTTATACAGTTCCTTGATGTTCGCGTCATGCCTTTCAAGAATGCTTTTGATCTTGAGAAAATTGTCTTCCAACTCTTCAATTCGTTGTTGGTCTGTAAGAATTCCTCCTTCAATCTATTTGGTTTGTGTCTTCATACGCAAGTCTTATAACTTACTCTGGTGAACTTTAGATTCATAAATTTTGTTGGTAGCAAGGTTGACTCCAAGTGAGTGGTTTCAGTTTTGCTTGGTTCTTCTTCTGCTAAGTCAAAAAACAGGACTACAAACAGATCTAATTTGGTTGACCGACTTTTTGCCTCGCTGATTGAACTCTCCTCGTTCTTAATGTCGTGTGTTTTGTTCTGTCACGTTATCAAGTTGACTGAATTTCTTCACACAAAACAAAATCATCACTCATCTGACTTACCTCGACTGTTGTTTCGGATTGAAGCTCTAAAATATAGCAAAGCACTGTAGGCTAGGAATATAGAAGATTATTTGTTCTATGTATATAAATAGCGAATTGTTGGGTTGTCCGATTATAAATACAAAATATTTCGTTCTTAAAATAAACAAAACAACATCATGTCGAAGACACAAGTACAAAAAGCAAAGTTAGATAAGAAGATTGATAACACGAAAGCCAACATTAACGAAGCGATCAATATCGTCAACAAAGAAATCAAAGAAACCAAGAGATACTATCGTAGTATACTTTTCGCGACTGGATCCTTGTTGGCATTGAATGGTTTATTATTGTATTTCGGAACATTATCTGGAAGTGGCAGAATCGATTTGGCTAGATTTTATGGTTTCCGTGAAGGTAAAAACGAACATTTACAAAGAAGTGTTGGCATCATGTGCTTTATCGCTGCTATCGTAAATTATTTTCCACTACTATTCAAGTCTGGTGAGGAGAAGCCACTACTATGGTTGGCTGGAATAGTCGATGTGGCTGTTTTGGTGCATTACTCCCTCGAGACAACAGTCTTCAAGGGACTACGTTTAGAAATTATGATCTGCATGGGATTGTTCCTGTTGATGAATTTGGGATGGACCTTCAAGGAAGTATTCCAAGGCAGATACGGTAAGAAGGAGGTCATAGTCGTCAAGAAGACTGCTTAAATTTGTTTCATTAAAAGATTTATTTTTTCAATTTTTATTGCCTACGGCTTGTATACAAACAAGATTTGATCGTCAGGTAAATACCTTCAAAATTTATTTCTTTGCAGAATTCCTTGCTGGTAAAATTGTAAACTTTTTCGCATCACTCTGGGTCAAGGTCGACGATGATGATCTCACAAACAGATTAGAAGGCATTTTCTTTTGCTGCATCACGCTGGGAACGCTTTTATTAAAGGATTTGGATGACGATCTCATGCCTAATCTCGACCTCAACTCGTCGGGTACCTGCTGGTCGCTCTGTTGCAATGCATCCACCAACACTCTCACACTATCAATATCCTCGTCGCGCACAACAAGCGTATAAGCATCTCCCTTATCGCCAGCTCTTCCGGTTCTGCCCACTCTGTGCACATGTGTGGCAACGTCCTTGGCAATTTGATAGTTGACCACAAAGTGTAATTGTTTCACATCCAGTCCACGCGATGCGACATCCGTTGCGATCATCACTTTCACATGACCGCTCCGAAATACGTTCAAAATGTTTTGCCTTTCTTCTTGATCTCCAGACTCTGCGTGTAGGCTCATGCTGGTCACGCCGTGATTATTCAATCCAGTTGCCAACGTGTCGCATGCTTCTCTGGTGTTGCAAAAGACTAGTATGCGTTCGTTTTTGTGTTGAGGAATGAAACGAAGCAACCATTCGTATTTTCCAGCAGTCGTAGGTACCATGATTACTTGTTGTTTAATGTCGCTGTGGTTTGTGGTGGCTGCTACTTTAATGATGAGAGCGTCGCGTAATGTGTTCGAAGCGAATGCTTGTAACTTGCTCATGCACGTGGCACTAAACATGACCACTAACCAAGTTAGCTTCTTGATAAAATACACTTACTTTGGCAGTCTGGTCTGACTTGTGACAGGATGGACTTGACTTGAGGTTCAAAGCCCATGCTAAGCATTTGATCGGCCTCGTCAAGAACTACCATTGTGATTGTCTTTGCTTCGAAACCCTTTAGCTGATAAACATCAATGATCCTCCCCTGAAAGAATTAAAAATGTTTTAAAAATGGAGCGTACAGGTGTGCCAATAATAACGTGACAGCGCTTTTTTAAAAGTTTGAATTGTTCTCTCTTTTCCACACCTCCATAAATGGGTGCAACTTGAATGTTTAATTTTGAACTAAAACTAAGAATGGTTAGTCGGACGAAAAGCGTAACCGTACTTGATGGCTTCAGTAAAAATCTGTTGCGCCAATTCCCTCGTAGGTGCAACGATCAATGCGTTTGGATAATGGTCCACTGGTTGAGACATGACGTGCATAAAGAGCGGCCACAAGTAAGCAAAAGTTTTTCCTGATCCAGTTTTGGCGACTCCTAATACATTTCTACCGGAAAGTATGGCCGGAACAGCTTGGGATTGAATGGGTGTAGGCTTGTCAAATGAAATTAATTTGTGAAGTGAGGGATCCATGTTAAATTCTTTCACGGAAGTGACTGGTCTTGCTGGTTGCGCACCTGTGATATGAATGTCCAGATCAACCCTTATGTTGTCAACTTGGTCCGGGCTCAAATTCTTTACGCTTTCTGACTCAACATAAATGTTTCTTTTGAATTTGTGGTACTTTTTGGTTTCGTGATTAATAGGTCTTAGGTCTAATGTTTTACTGTACTGGCCCAAATCCTTGTCTGAGTCATCAAGTACTTTCCTGCGCTTTGATTTACGCTCCATTTCGTTTCTCTCCTCTTGTTCAATCGCCTTAGCAGTAGCATACACTTCCTCGTCAGAGTCATAACCCTTCTCCATAACAGAACGAAGTATGGATGTATTCGTGTCGACATGCTCGCCTCTCATGTAGGCTTCAAGCGCTAAATCTTCTTTTTCAATTATCTCAGATTCACCACAACCCTTCTTGTTGTCGTTCTCCAAATTCATCATGAAGGCATCAAGTGGATCAATTTCATCATTGCTGACTGGCTCAGTGGTTTGGTGATATGGTTCGTTATCGTTAAAATAATCATCGTCATCATTACTCTTTACAGACCGTAGGTTTGTACAAGGTATGACAAAAGAGGTAGTAAAGATGTTGTAATAACAATAATAATCTATTGGGTCGGAAACGGAATGAGAGTTCCCGGAACGAAATGACAAGTATAAATTGAAGTTCAATAAGTCTTTTGATACTTGGAACAAAACAAACCAAGTAATCAATTACATACTTTGCCAACGATGTCCGGTAACTCTGCAAACAATGATGCTCATCAACATCAGGGATCAAGATCCATTGACTCCACTCAACAAATCGCCGGACCATCTAATGGCATATCTAGTAGTTTGTCATCGATGGTGGACACCACAAGACAAACAGAACAGCAACAGCTACATCAGGCCCAACAACAGGCCCAACAACAGGCCCAACAGGCCCAACAACAGGCCCAACAACAGGCCCAACAACAGGCCCAACAACAAATGCTACACCAGCAACAGCAACAGGCCCAACTACAAGCCCAACAACAGGCACTACAACAACAAGCCCAACAACAAGCCCAACAACAACAAGCCCAACAACAAGCCCAACAACAAGCCCAACAACAATTGGCACAACAACAACTGGCACAACAACAAGCTCAGGAACTACAAGCCCAACAGCCACAACAACCATCTTCTAACGTCAACTTTGACGAGTTTGCGGCATTTTCATCCGCTTACAATGCTTATCAACAGTATAAGCAGTCCAATTCAGTGCTAGGCACTAGAACTTCCTCTGTAGCATTTCCGGAGGATAGCATCTTGGGAGATCTTCTTCAACCTCCATCCAACGTCCCAAGAATCTTTAATAACGTTGGATGCTCATCTGACCAAGTAGCCCTAAATGCTGAGGCCATTACGAAAAGATACTCGAGGTTCTACGACATCCCTGATACTCACCGTATGCAAGCACTGGAGATTTTGGATCCAGACCTACCAGAGAGAGCAAAGAAAGGTCCAATTAAACCATTCTCTGATTCTGTCCACACCACCAACTTCAAGCTGGACATTACAAAGGAACTTCCTTACAACACCACAACCAGCAAACACTATCTGAACGATGCGAACAAAGCAATATCGTCTATAAAGCATTGTTTCGATCGGCTTCAAGAAATCGGACGTCTCTCCGAATGCGTGTTACAATACTTCGAGTCCACACAAGGCGAGGTTCCTCTCTTCGAGAATATTGCATACATTGAGTCATGTGCTATCCAAGAGAAGGTGAGGTCATCTCTTATGGCTTTACGCTCACTTAAGTCATCGGCACCCTTCAACCAAATCATGGAACAATTCTCAGGTCCATCTGGCACTCTTTCGGATTCTTTCAGCAAAACCATCAAAGAGGCTGAAAAGAGAGCTGTTCAAGAAAAGATCGCCCAAACAATTACCGAATCCGGTGTTAGTGGGTTCGATCACAACAGGAATGCAAGAGGCCCACAGGAAGATTATGATCAACGTGGGTATTTTCATCAAGGAGGAAGAGGAAACAATGACAGAGGCCGCGGACGCGGAGGACGAGGCGCACCTCGTGGCGGAAGAGGAAATCGTGGAAACCGTGGTGGACGCGGATATCGCGGAAGAGGAAACAATTCTCAAACAGACACTTCCTCCAGCTCCAGTTCATGACTACACCTTGACCCCAAAGTCAAAGTTTGTGGGGGGACGATTAAGGTTCTTCCACAAGGCATGGGAGAAGTACAAGGCATCTTCCAAAATTATCAACACAATCCGATATGGAATCAATTTATCGAAGAAAGATCTGACAATCAAAGACGTGGGGGCCAACTCCAAACTGACACAGGAACAAGAGTCGTGGTACAAAGGACACCTGGAGGAAGCAATAGCGACAAAGGTAATCGAAGTAATACCGGAGATGAACAGCAGAACAATCTTGTCACCCTGTCACTTGGTTCCGAAGAAGGAAATATGGAGACCTATCATCGACATGAGGACGATCAACCACAATTGGGATGCCAAGAAATTCAAACTAGACACATTGGAATTGATCGCTTTGTGCATGAGAAAGGGGCTATGGTTGGCTTCTCTGGACCTGGTGTCGGGTTATTATCACATCCCCATGCACAAATCTATATGGGACCTCTTGTCATTCAAGCACCGGGACAAAATACTGAGATACAAAGTTCTACCCTTTGGAATAAACATTGCACCCAGAGAATTCACCAAGATAGTCAAGCAAGTGATTCTCATTCTCAGGAGATACGGAGTGATGTCATACAGTTATTTGGACGACATCATCATTTTGGCACCGTCTCAAGAAGCATGCTCTCGCTCCATAAAAATAGCAGTGAACGTTTTTCAAGATTTAGGTTGGATCATTTCAGAATCAAAAAGCAAGTTGCAACCGACTCAGTGCTTAATCCATTTAGGAGTCGAGTTCAACACTCAAATAGGGGGACTACGCATACCAGAGAACAAGATAGAGAACTTGCTAGCAGAGATCAAGGAAATGCTATCTCGGGAGACTGCTCCGATCCAGAAATTATCATCTCTTGTGGGGCGTCTGAACTTCTCAACGATAGTCATGCGACCACTTCGCCCCAACGTGTTCGATCTCCAACAAAGGATAACCAGAAGAGCCAAAGAGAAGGGATGGAGATGTTACATCAGGATCACCCAAGAGATGAAGGACTCTTTGAAGAAGTGTCAAGGACTACTACACACTCACAACTTCAGACAGTTCGACCTAGACATCAAACCCACCATACTGGCGACAGACAGCTCCAAATTCGCCTATGGAGGAGTTTTCCAGGAAGCAGCAGTAGCAGGCAGATGGTCAGAAGAGGAGAGCAGGAGTCACATCAACATGCTGGAGATAAAAGGTGTACTTCAACTACTGCAAGTGTTCATGAAATTATGTGGTCCAGGCCCCACATATGTGCACCTGTTCACAGACAACAGCACCGTCTTGTCTTACCTGCGAAAGCTTTGTGGAAGAGTTCCAGAACTAGACAAAGTGGCCAGAGATATCTACCAATTATGCCTGGACCACAACATCATCATATACAAGGTGACCTGGGTGCCATCAGAGGTCAACAAGGAATCAGACAACTTGTCCCGGCTAACCTGGAAAGAATTCAAAATAATCCGATCTTCTCGATCCTTCCAAAATTGGGGGCTAACGAAAGAAGGATTCCGGCTAATCGACCAAAAATACGGCCCGTTCACTGTGGAACGATTCGCTACAGTAGACAGCCCGATAGAACAGATACCACGATTCTGCACAAGGGGACAATTAGCAACAGACCAATGGTTAGACCCCCTCACTCAACTCAAATGGAAGAGAGATGCATTCCTGGACCCTTGGGCATCGAACATGGAAATCATCAACAATTATTGTGTGCCCCCTTTGTCAATGGTACTTCAAACGGTACACCATATAATCCATTCTCGTTCGAGTGGTACGATAATAACCCCAGTGTGGTTATCAGCGCCTTGGTGGATGCTCTTACAATCCATTTCTTTGGAATTCATGGATGTGAGCCACCTAATAACCGGGGACAAGTCGGCGGAAATTTATCGCAACTCTGGTTGGACGCACTGGATAGCAACCAAGTTCGACGGGAAGCTCTTTTGGAATTCGGACTGGTCTATCGCAGAGCATTAATGCGTGAACGCGTATTGGCACCAACAACGCTCAAAAGATATATGAGAGAACTTGAGCGTTACGATACCTATTGCCTATACAATGGGTTCGACTTTTTCCCAATAGACAAAACAGCTCTTCAGTACTATCTGTTAGAAATGCTTGAAACAGGTAGAGGTGGTTCTGTCAATCACTTTACTGCAGCAGTGAATCTGGTATGCGATGTT
>JAOPGA020000337.1:0-13849 GCA_026419775.2 Acrasis kona
TTAACGCGTTAACGCAAAAATTAATATGTAGAATAAAAAACTAACGCTTTATATGATTTGAGAAAATGCCAGTTTGTCAAATTCCTTGTGCAGACGCAACAGGAGGAATGCGAATTGAGAACGACTAGATTGAACTCTTTTGTGACTTTGCAAAAATCAAGAACAGGGATCCTAGGAAGGACGACAGTGATTGTGAAACCAGAATGAATACATAGAAGAAATTGAGAAATGTTTCAAAGACATGTTCCACTCACATAACGCCAACCTTTTTGCTGTATGTCCTCACAAATGCTCATACTTTTAAAGTGAATCATCAAAAATTCGCTGAGACAGTGTGGAAGGTTATTGAACAGGTTGTTACGCATCTGAATTATACAGTAAGCATTAAAGTAACTTCAGTGATGCTCATTATTTTAGATCAATTTTAACACTAGATTTATGGAAGCCCCAACATCAAGAATGTTTGAGAATATGTGCTTTATAGTTGATGGTACAGAGTGTTTTCTCTATCGCCCAGGTGATAACTACATTTAAGAAATATATTACTCAGGAAAAAAAAGCATCACATGATAAAGTATCACATTGTGGTATCAATTGTCGATGGGAGGATTCTTGATGTATGTGGTCCATTTTTTGGAAAGGTACATGATATAACAATGGCAAGGGCGTGGATTAGCTCAAACAACATTATTTTACGCGAAGGAGAAGTCTTTCTTGGAGACAAAGGATATCAAGGCCTGGAAAATTGTGTAGTTCATTTAAAGACAATATGACAAGAGAGAAAATGGCCGTAAACAGAGTGATTGGATCTGTAAGGATACTTGTTGAAAATTCGATCGGCAGAATTAAGAATTTTGGAATACTTTCGCAACCTTGGAGACACGACAGGTCTAAGCATCATCTGGTATTTTTTGCGTGCTCCATCATCGCAAATCTGGGAATGATAATGGGTCATCCTGTAAGCAGAAGCGTGAATGAGTATTTGTTAGAATAATTAAAGTTTATTTCCGTACTTGTAGTTCTATCACGTTTTTCGTTATTACGTTTTTTTCACGTTAACGCGTTAACGTCATTCAATTTTGTAAAGGGAACAACCCTAATGTTTGTGGCGAAACTAGGATTAGATATCCAAACTGAAAATATATTTATGAAACGAATATATACAGAACAACACGACGGTAACTTTCTCCCAGTAAACCTTTGCCGCAAAGGTTTACTAGTATATTTTTTCATTTTGAACAACCATTGGAACCCACTCAGACAATCGGACTAACCAGTCATGCTAAAATTTTACCACTAATGTCACTTATTCTCACCTTTTCATACATAAATATATAAAGAAACTGTGTGTTGCACAATTGCTTCATAGGTTTTGAATGGTTTAAAATTTCATTATCTCTTTTTAGTTATAGAAGTTATAGTAAGGAAGTGAACAGATAGAATCTGGTTTATTCTTTCCAATGATTATTGAGCTGTTTATTCTTCTGCATCCATGTAGCCGATACTTCCCATGCTCAAGACTTGTGCATCATCGGGGGTTGTAATGTTATACCATTCGAACATTGTTTACTTTTTTAAGATTATTTTCCGTCCGGATATTTAGCCTAGTTTCACCGCAAACATTTTCCAATTTTTATGTGCTGAAACTTTTTCCTGCGAAAGAAACTATTAAGCTATCTCTATAAATGTCCAACCTAACAACCTGCTTCCTTGTTTTTTTATCATCCTTGAACAAGCGACGTACAACCATGTACTAAAATTGTTAATGGTGGTTAAGCATAACAAATTAATACCTTTCAGTTGATATGATTGGGCCTCCACTCTGCATTTTATCTAATTTGTAACAGTTATCCAACGAGGGTCTAGTATAAGTAAGAAAATAAATTTTCAAATGTTGATGCATACCTAACTCGTTTGTAAAGCTTTACTCAGCAAGATCTTGATATCTGGTCAGTTAGTAATTAGTTAAAGAGAATGGTGTTCTGCTTACTTGTGGACATTTATGATGTTTTTAATTATTATTAAATACAAAGTGATCGCGGCAAATTAAATTTATTATTGAGTTCAGCCAATCAAGCATCATAACCTATTGAATTTGTTTGAACTTACAATGTATATTAGACGTGGGGGATAGGCTGCCATTGCTGCAGAATAAAAAACATCAAAGACCATCAAGTATTGCTTCCTCTTTTACAGCAGATTTTATGGATGCAATATACGGTGCATTGTTTTCTTAATGATTTTAGGTAGATAGATGTAAATGTAATCAAGTACAACAAAACAAGTCGTTTATAATAATTATCAATTAAATGTTTGTATTCACAATCGAAAGCTTTGTTTCATTCTTTCCCCATGAGCAGTGATCATCTGATGCGTTATAACTGACTTGTGATTTAATTCTTCGTGTTCTTTTTTGGTGGCGACTCCGTCCCCAGACCTATTGACTCTCTGCTCCTTTTTTTCATCTTGGCTTTTTTAATCATTTCCGCCCTGGATCTTATTGTTGTTGTTGATACCCTGTCTTCGTTGTTAGTGACTGGAGCATCCTCAACAGCTGTTGTTGGAACTTGCGCTCTCCTCTGTCAATGTAACATCCTCGTTTTTGTTGAGAACTGACTCATTATCTTGTTGTGTGAGATTGAGTGTTGTAGAGTCAAATGGATTTGTGATGTGCTCAATTACTGGTGGATCGTTCAAGGACGTTGTCGACAGAGGTACGCTTGGTATTGTAAGATGGGGAGTTGGCAATGTCAAAGCGTCTTGCTGGGCATCTTTTATTTTCTCAACAAGCTTGCGTTTCTGACCAAGCGATAACCTAAGCTCAGCAAGGTCCTCCATTGTCAATTTCGAGAGCACATAGCCGTCTACATCATTCTTCCACATTATTTCTGACAGTGTTAAATTATTAACAGAAGATGACATACCAGCTATGGCTGAAAGTCCAACAGATGCAAGCCACAAGAGTACTGTGAATCAAAGATTGTGATTAACGTTGAATGGCCATCTTTGATGACCGGAAAGTTTTTGTTATTTGAATTTGTCTGTCTTTGTTTGTACAAGTTAAATGTTACGTGGCTTCGTTTGTAGTTCCAGCAGATTCTTCTATAAAGTTAGTTGCAGAAAAAACCAGAAATCTCAGCTCACAAAATTGTTTTTGTCCTCGAATAGATTGATATCGGGGTATTTGTCACTGTTTTGCCCCGTTGAAGGGATTGTTTTGAAGTCTTGGTTGTTTACAAACGTAACTTCATCAACATTCTTTTTGGTCGCAGTTTCTGGACCAGAGTGTTGAATGTTCAGCTGCAACAAACACCTTTTTAGATTAATTTTCATATTTCTTTATCTTTTCCTGTTGTTATGTTTGGAACATGCATGAAGTGCACCGCGTGTTTCAAGCATTTTGTTATAAATTTGTATTTCAGACCAAAAGCCGTCCATACAACCGATAATGTACGGAATTAAAAGAAGGGTTTAAACCAAATGCACTGTGCTCTTCAACAATTTGCAGTCAAATTCTGGAAGATTTTGGTATAAAGTGACTCTTTTGCCTTTACAATGACAAGAGCAAAATTTTGTTTCATAAACAGTTTCGTTTTATGCAAGTAGGTTGTCAATTTCATGTAAATTAGACAAACAATTTTAAAAACAACTTTATTTTGTTCTTTTCTTCTTGGTGTTTTTAATACCACTTTGCGATTTATGATGCCTTTTTTTTGAGTGTCTTCTATTTCTTTCTGGCTCAATGTCACTATCGCTCGACTCATCTTGGTCAGATTGAGATGAATCAGAGTTGTCAGAAACTATTGTAAGCTCGACAGACGCTTTTGTAAGCTTATCTATGTCAATTTTCTGCTTCAGTTTGCTGTATAATTTTTGAGTATTCCATAATTCAACAACACTCTGTTTCCTTCTGCCGTTAAAGATAAGTGGATCCAATACTTGATAATAAATAAATATCGAAGATTGAAGTGCTTTGCAGTGCTGTTGACTCTAGAAGCTTCATATTTTTCAGGAAGATAGAGGGTTCTTCTTTTATTAGCATATTTTGTAAGCAGGAAATCCTTAACAGAGTGCACCTTCCGCAGAAGAGTTTTTTTATTGCTAGAGAAAAATTCCACTGTGTTGGCAAGCTCAGTATTGCATTCTTCTGAACTGTCATCAGGTGGAAATCTGCATGTTGGAAATGAGTAATACTGGCCATCGGAGAGGAGCATAGTGGCTGGAATTGTATCGTCTGAGGTGTTGTCCTCATAGTCTTCATCCAAACAATTGTTCTTTTTTTTTTTTAACATGGCTTTATTGGAACTGCCTTATTGACAGCCATATGGATGGATCTTTACATATGTTTATCCAAACAATTGTTCATTCCCAGACCTGTAATTTGAGTGTAATACCACTTCAAACGATCCAAGTCTGAAAGAAACTTCCATGTTGGCAGCTTATACTTGTTTATCCGATCCTTTTTATTGCTTGGCACTGCTTTGAATATTGAGGTGTATGAAACAGTGTCATTATTATCCAACATCACACTTTTTCTAAACAGAATTCTTTTCGGGACTACATTGTGCTTTCCAATTGCAAATAGCATTTTTAGTTGGTTTGCTTTAAATGAGTCAACGTCAAAAACACTCGCTTTCTTTGTAGAAGATCTCCAATCAACAGATGCAATACTCTTTACAAATTTCTCCTTCTCCACTTTATATAACTTCTTAAATTCTTTATCTGAAAGAGCATTGTGGTCATATTGTTGTTGATTTTTAATTAGTTGTAAAAGGAGCCTCTTCACTTCTGTAGCGTAAGTAGTATTATTGCCATTGTATGGAGGGCAGAAAGAGTTGGTATCTTGTCCAATTGTGTGCTCATAAGTAGTCTCTATATACAAATATTTTTCGAGGTTCTTTAAAGCACAATACCCACAAATGTCACTGGTATCTTGCATATTTGATAATATGTGATAAGAGAAGGCAAACTGTTCATCGTCTTTAGTCCAGTGAATAGCAGAGAGCATTGCGCATAATTTCTGCTTGGGCTCATTGTATAATTCAGAATCATGGTTGGTTTGAATGGAGTCGACAAAAGTAACTGATTGATCCTTTTTTCTTATAATGGCAAGAAACCAATGTTTACATGGGGTAGTAGTGTTGATGATCATAAAAATTGTATCAATACAATCCTCCAATGGCTTCTTTCCCCGTGTAAGTATGGCAAGGTCAATAAGGTTATCATTTGCGAAGCGATTCTTTGCTTTCAATCTATCGATATCGGAAATGTGAAGTGTCACATTTTCTATCTTCGCTACGACACAATTTTCTGCTGTTTTTCTTCTTTTCTTGTCATCGGTGTTGTAAGAAAAAAGGTTGGTATGCCTGTTCCTCTACAACTTCTGCCTCTTCCTTTGTTTTCGGTTTAGGTTTCAAAAGTTCGTCGAATTCCGCCTTGTTTGATTTTCTCAGTTCATCAAGCACGTAAACACCAACAAGGGCGGACGAAATACTGTTGTTCTTGTTTATGTGTTTGTAGGAGCAGTTAGGTTTGGTTTCGGTTGTTGTCATTGTATCTTTTTTGATGTTAGCAATAATAATGTATTATTATTTATACCCCTATGTTCAAGCGAAGTTCCATAATGAAGTTGAGAGTTGAGTTCAAGACTTCATTCCATGTTTATCATGTTGTTCACATACTAACTCAACCAAAAAGTAAAATTAATTTACAAAATGTATTTATTATACCAAACTCAAAAAACACTGTAATACTCTACTTGACTATAATATAATTATCGACTGGTTCTACTTTGCCAATTATTTTTAATGGGATAGCTATTTGGCTTGATTCTATCAAATAGCAAGAGGAAATAATTTTATCTACCGGAACTATTTTTATAAAAGATTCAGAAAGATTTAAAACATAGCTATTAAGTTCAAAAGAAACACTATAACATTTAAATGTTTTGATCATAGATACAGAAACAGATTCGGATCTAATTTTCATTTGATAAAATTTCATAACATGTCCAAATTCATTTTTGTTGTTGTCAGAAAAATGTACTTTAAAATAGTTGTTTTCACATCTAGTTTGGTTAGGCTTGTTCCTGATAGAATTGAGAAGTCTATCACTGTACTGGTTGCAGTTGAACTTTGCTCCATGAATCATAAGCTCCTTCATCAATTGATCACTCATGTCACCACTATCAACAGAACCTAATGTTATATCAAGGTAACACCTTCTAATGTATTCTTTACATGTTGTGATATCCTTGTTGGTTTTTGTTCCGGTAGTTAGCAGGCGAACCCATGAATAAGTAGACTCAAAAGAATAAGCACTATTAAAACGTCCATTGTCTCTTATATCGTTTTCGAGGTGTTTTCTCAAATTATGAAAACTAATTTGCTCATCTTTGTCTTGCTTGATATTGAACAACTCTCACCATACAGATTTTAGCTTGCAAAGTATGTCATTTATCTGTTCACTCCAGTCCATGTCCATTTCATCTTCATAAATAAAATCCATTAACAAACACTTTGAACAATGGTTCTTCCGCTTGTAGTACTTGAATTAATATGCATGGTGCAAGTTTGTGCAGAAACTTTTCCTTCTGCTTTGATTTCCATCGATGATTTTCAGACCAATCTCTTTTAACAGCTGTATTATGTTTCCTTTTAATTGAATCATAAATTGTTGCAATCTGATTTTGTAGTTTAGTATCCTTTTGTAATGATGGTAATATGTAATCAAAGATATTGCTCCACATATGCATATCATCTGCAACAGTGTTTTGAAAAACATCAAACATTGGGTATAAGAATGACAATATTGATGCACCTTTAGCTCCCTCACTATTTGAATTAAATTGTCTTGCCAACCTAATTTGCTCAATCACAGTCCGCTCTGACCCTTCTGAGTTTATAAAAAAATTAAATATACATTTTAAACAACCATTATAACCATTGAACTTCTTATTTAAAAGAACAATTGCCGCAGCTGGCAAATCATTGCAGGTGGATACTACTTCAAAAATAACAGGTCGTCCATTGATTGTATATGAACCACTTTGAAAATACATTAATTCATACAAAAATAAAAAATTAAACATATTTAAATTTTTCGGATCACGCTTGTCAGAATAGACAAAAATCATGTATATGTTATCATACAAATCCCGATCCCTTTTATTCCTGCTCATATTACTAACAGAGCCAATCCATAATTTTGTTTTATCAGCACCTTTCATACCGACTCCATCAGCAGAGAGTTGTAAATATATGACAATTGGATTTCTTTTATTGGATTTGTGCTGATTGTAATACTTTCTTGCACACTCTCCATCAATAAAATCCGAGATGCTTCCATCTGCTGATGGTTGTACCTCGTCAGCTTGCTCAATAAGAGATTTGTCTAAATGTAATTTGCTGAGTAGTATATGGGAGAATGGCATGTAATAAAACCAAAATTTTGGGATGTAACATAATTTTCCATTTTTTGACTGCTCTTGAAAACCAGGCTTATTGCAGTGAGGACATACTTGTTGCTCATCTTTCATTGGGTTAAATATAAATTCAGTATATTCGCCACAATATGCTATCTGTTTAATGTATCTAGTACACTTAATAAACTTTGATTCAAGTCCAGTAAATGTTTTTGGGATATTATTTCCAAAAGGTGCATTGAAATGATGACTTCGAGTATGGCTGTCAGCAGCTGTAGTGGTTTCGGTTCCTTTTTTTTTTATTTGCTTCTTTTAGACTATTACGAGACCCTTGGTACTGACGCTCATAATTATTGTCCTTGTAACCTTTTATTAATGGTGCTGTGCCCAATTCTAAATAACAGTCCCATTGATAAAGACAACTATTCATATTAAATTTGAATAAATGTCCATCTTGCATTAAATCAATCCCAATTTCTTTTGCTTTTCTTGAGATTTTTTCAAAGAACAATTCATGCTCTTTACTTGCTTCAACCTGTGCAACTCCTTCTCTGTCATGTGATTGCTCTTCCAAAAAACTGGCAAATTCATCCACCTCTTCACACTCAGCTTCAATATTGTCAACACCGTCACTGTCTACAAATCCTCCATTAACAAATGTGTTGTCGATTAGTTCCGGCTCTGTGCTCTCTTCAACAATATTGATTACTTCCGGTTCCGCAGTCTCTTTATCAGTTTCAATCTTAAAGTGTGAAATTGATTAGTCAGGGAACACTTACATCCTCGTTGTCTTGTTTAGACAAATCACCTCTCTCCTCATTGTGCTTGATTTTTTTTTTCAACCGTTGCTTGTCTTCAAGCTCCCTTTTCTTCTTCGTCCTCAATAACTCTTTGCGTCTATCAGTCATGTTGTTCTTGATTTATGTTGAATCTAATACACTGCACTAATCTTGTTTACACGTGTTCTTGCTGCAAAGAGTATACACCTTTTGAATGACCCCTTCTGGTCTAATGTTGATAAAGTCCAACAACTTTCGGATATCTTAGATGTCAACTTAAAGGAATTCTATATCAGGACAGTGTCATGCACTATGGCCTCGCCAGACAAAGGAAAAGTCGCACTATTCCTTGAAGAAGCTCGCTCTAACCTTGTTAGTCCCACCTCTAACGACATCAATAGCGATGGAAATGTTGTCACTTGGTACACAGATGGCTCTGCAAACAAAGACAAAACTATTGCTGCTTATGCGGTAGTAAATAGTGAGGACTTTGATAAGGTGGAGTATGGAAGAATACCTGGCATAGCCAACAATTACAGAGCGGAACTCTATGGATTTCTCCAAGCTTTAAGGCGCTCTAGAGACGGTCAAAATGTCACTGTTATGACTGACTGCCTCTCCGGTATTGAAGCAGTTCATAGCTTCTCAAAATTGACTTCCATAGAAGAAAAGCTTCGTGTATGTGACAATCAGCTTCTCTCTGCTATTGTTACAGAGAAGAATCGTTTTGCTAGCTGCGAGTTCTTTTATGTCCAGGCCCACGCCAACATTCCTGGAAATGAAGCAGCGGATAAATTTGCGAAACTGGGACTAAATAACTTCTACATCAATGACATTAGTCCTCCATCGTCACTTCTCTTTGACATTGTTTGTAGAGGCGAAGTTCCACACTCCTCTGTCCGTAGTGCAGTCTCCGACTACCTTCTGTCCACCATCTCCAACTCCTCTGATTACAAATATAATATTCTCCATGATGAATATAATATTAAAGCCAGCGTTGACACCAACCTTATGTCACGACCAAAACAGATCTTCCTCCTCCGTCTCCGTTCCAATCAACTCTGCACACTTTCTAAAATGCAGTATTGGGACAACAACAACCAAATTAGCAACACCAAATGCCCGAGGTGTTGTTTGCAACATGAGGACCAATCTCATGTTCTTTTAAATTGTCGCAAAAATTTGCCATACACTTATGATGCAATGCGATCAATCAATGACCTGATTCGAAGCAACATGCTGCCAGGATCACTCATAAAGGGCTCTTTTAAATTCTGGGGTCTTCCATTTACACTTTACCAAAGTGGTTTTGATTTTGACGAACATCCTTCGACTGACAAACGCAAAGCTACTATTTATGCTAGTTTACTTGGTTACACTAGTATGGATGTAGTTAAGCGCTTTTCAAACAAGATACCAGTCAAAAAGCCACTCCAAGTGTTGAGGAAGATATCAACAATCTTGATGGAAACCTCTTACTCCATCTGGCATGCGCGCTGCGCAACCCATGCTATCAAATCCGCCAAGCTAGGCGGACCTTCAGCTGTATAGAGTCATTTATACATATGTAAATAATTTCTAATAAAGCTTGTTGCAGAATGCGATTTATAAGAAAAAAATTGAACTCTACAACAATTTATAAAGTCAGGAATACAGTGTACTTGAAGCCACTTCTGAGTAAGTAGTTATGAGGTGTCTCCTTTGGTATTGGTATACGGACCGTGAGGAGCATCCATTCAAAAATTAAATTAAACCTCATTCTAATAGTCTAGAACAAACAAAATTTAATAAAAATAAAATAAAATATATAAATGTTATTTATTCTTATGTTTTGTTGTATATGTTAAAGGGTTTATTTATCCACAGTTTTACATATGCCAAATAGTTTATTCCGATGCACAAGCTTTTCAATGGCCATGACATATGGTATTGTGTAAGCAGAAGTTTGTTATTTTTGCCAAAGTAGCCTGCACTTTATTCTTATTTTAACAACCAATAATATTAGAACTCTTTTTGGTAAAAAATGTAATAAAATAGTGCAATCCAATACATGGATTATATTATAATACATGTGATAAACATAACATCTTATTTATAATGCATGCATTATTTATTGATTATTTTTTTCAAGAATAGCCAAGATCCTCTCTATGTCGGACTCAATCTTTGAAATCCTTTCTTCCATTACATTGTTGCTGCCAGTTGTAAGACTTTTCACCATTTTCTCCTATGTTTCAACCATCCTCATTTGAGTTTTTGATTGCTTCTTCAGCTCCTTTGTCCTCAATCTCTCCTGCTCTCATGCAGCCGCAATTTGCCGATTCTTCTCGTGCATCGTACTTCGGAGGTCGTTCACAGTCAATCGCTTGTTGATTGCTGTAGCTATTTTTAGCATCCTGTATACCCTCAATTGTAGTGAGGGACTCAGATGACTGCTGTGTCTGCTGGCAAGCCTTCTTATTGATTTTAGCAGCAGCACTCTCATGTTCAGAAAGCTTCTGTTTTGGGTGTTCATCAAATTCTCCACTACTGTCTGCTTCAAATACTTTGTTAACAACTTTGGCGCGCTTGCTCTTTCCTCGCCCAGTACTTGATTTTTTGTTTACTGCATTTGCAGAGCTGCGCACAGCATTCTTTATTGTATTCTCTGAACAGCCATATGTCTCCATAATGCTTTTGACTTCCTTACTCTCAAAAGTTTTCAGCCAAGACTTTTTGCCACCTTGGTGAATGCGGATGATAGTTGCTTTAACATCATTAAGCAAACGAAATCTCTGCTTCTTTTTTGGTTGCTTGTCTGGGTTGTCCTCGCTTTCTTTAAATAAATCAACATGACGCTCCAATCGGCTACTCTTCTTTGCCTTTTGTCGTGGTTTTGGTTGCGATGATTGTTGTGTATCCTGTATCTTTCAGGTGTTTGTGATGTCCTTATCTGTGCAGAATTGTCCATCTGTTGTGCCGCCTCAGCGAGCGCTGCTGCTATCTCCTCTTCCAATCGCATGTTGTATGCAGTTGTAGGTGTTAGTGGACCATCTTCATCCGATGATGAGGTCTTGCCTTTGTGTGTTTGTGTTTTGTGTTGAGTGTCTGGTTTGTGCCATTTTTTACAGAGATGATGATTAGTTGAGCCCCTTTTATACTAGTCAGGAACCCGGAATTTGTTTGTTCCTTCTACCTTCCGTACAGTCCATAACATGTTTGCTTTCTGAAACTTCATCAAGTTCCCAGCTTTAAAGCCGCTGGTACTGATACAGTTCCTTATAAACTGTGGTCTCACGCTCCTCCAGAAGTTGTTGAAATTTTGATATCCTTATTCAATGAATGCTTACAACTAAAAGCGTTCCTGATGATTGGAAAAAGGGTAGAATCTGGCTCATCTACAAGAAAGGGTCAGTGTAACCTGAGGATAATCCTCAGACTTTTTACAAAAAAAAACACGATGRGAATCCTCCGGATTCCGGAGAATGAAAATCTGACGAAARTCCGCCAGGTGGATTTAGCGTAGGATCGACATGTTAACTCACATGAACAACGTGAAAATTGAAAATGTAACATGATGTGGCCGCCTTGGTTAGACAGGGTGATATCCTCTCTCCTCTACTCTTCAACTTCTTCATTGATGATTTTGCTGATGAGGTTAACAAGCTAAAACTTGGTTATCGTTTCACTAACGATACCTCTCTGATTCTTTCCAGCTTGTTATACGCTGATGATGTTGCTCTTGCCTCTGATAACCTGGAACATCTCCAGGCACTTCTCACATATCTTGAGAAGACTATCAGAGGCACCGGTTTGGAAATAAATGCATCAAAAACATACCTTTGCTGCAACCCAACTGCATTCCGCTTCAGTAATAACCGCCCTTCCATTACACTCTGCAACGCTACTATTACCTCTTTATTACCTACAGAGTGCATAAGGTATCTGGGCGCTCACTTTTCAGCCGATGGTGGTCATACTGGACACATCAGCCACATAATTGCAGAGGTTAACAGAAAGTTCTCCATCCTACACCGACACCAACTGCCCATCAACCAACTAATCACTGCGGTTAACAGTATTATTATCCCTACGATAACATATGCTGGTGACTGCTTCAGTTGGACCAATGCTCAATTGAATAGGCTAGACAGTCTGATATCGTCCAATTTTATCAGATCATCCAACATCAAACGCCGTCACATGGGTAAACACTTTCTATTTGCACCTGCATCTAGAGGTGGTTATGGACTAGGTCAACCATCCCTGCTTCTTACCACTGAAGCGATTGTTGGCTTACACAAGGCACTTAACACTAGACTTGATACCCATCTTGCTCTTACAACAAAACGGCGCTTCCTGGATATACAATCAGAGAACAATCTCCCTGTTCACCCTACCATGTCTTGTTGCCGCATTACAAGAACAAATATGATTAACTCATATCTTGTTAATGCTTGCAACATGCTTTATATGGAAGGGATCCACCTACGCGACAATACTCTTGTGAACAACCCTTCCACTCACATACTCCTTGCTCTCAATAAAAATACCACTGACATTCACACGTCCAGACTTCTATGCACAGTCGGTGTGCTACTRTTAAATGATCCTCTGTGGTCTGACCCTGCCCGTATTGAAGAGCTATCCACCATCTTCGACACCAACCTCCACGATTTCTACTCTAGGTGCACAACTAGATCAAAACAATATCTCAACAAAGGTCTAGCATCTAACTATGTGGAAGTCAGCAGAAAGAACTTTTCCCCTCCATCTCAGGTGGACATTACCGATACCTATGATAGAGTCACCTGGTACACTGACGGTTCTGCTACCGCTGATAGAAGTATTGCGGCTTATGCGGTTGTTAATGCATCTGATTTTAAGAAGCATGAATTTGGCCGCATTCCTGGTGTGATCAACAACTATAGAGCTGAGCTCTTTGGTTTTCTCCGTGCTTTGCAACTCTCTCGTGATGACCAACATGTGACTATACTAACAGACTGCTTATCTGGCATTCAAGCTGTACAGTCATATGAAAAGCTGGTAAATATGGAACAACAGTTACGAATATGTGACAACCAACTACTTCATGCAATTGTCCAGGAAAAGAAGAGAGTTAAATCATGTACCCTCAACTATGTTGAAGCTCATTCCAACATTCCTGGTAATGAAGAAGCTGACAAACTCGCAAAGCTTGGTTTGAAGAATCACCTCATCAGTGATATCTGTCCACCCACTCACCTTGTTTTTGATCTTGTTTGTAACGGTGATGTTCCACACAAATCTGTTCGTCTTTTTGTCAAATCTTATTTGTCTTCTAAACGTGCTTACTCAGTTGACTACAAATATGACCTTCTACATGATGAATACCACATTAAAGCGTCTGTAGATATAGACAAATTAAACAAAAGCGAACAAAAATTCCTACTTCGCCTCCGCTCCAACCAGCTTTGTACTCTGTCAAAGATGCGTTACTGGAGCAACAATCCAAATTATGACACCAAATGTCCTCGGTGTCATTCATCACATGAAGACCAGCAACATTTGCTTCTTGACTGTCGCTATAATAAAACTAAATTACATGATGCGATGGTCAGAATCAATAAGGTTATCCAGGATAATCTGAAACCTGGCTTTGTTATTCGAGGCTATTTTTAAATTTTGG
>JAOPGA020000342.1:0-22558 GCA_026419775.2 Acrasis kona
AACATGTGGAGCACATTATGAAAGTTTGGAAAGTTACAATCTGCTGGACTTCTTAATGCAAGGTACTCGCGACGCCACTCTTTACATAGCGCTTCTGCTCAAACCTCAAATCTCTTCATCATCATGCATTCTTCCATTTTTGAATGTTTGTTGTAATTGTATTCCTGCGGACCAGTGAACTCAACTTCGGGTAATTTACTATAAATTCAATCGGAACTCGAACAATTTGTTCCAACTGACAACACAAAAACAAAATGACAGTGAGTGAATACGAAGTTAAAGAGATAATTGAAGCCATACGCTTAGATATTCAAAAGATAGAAAGTGCGGCTAGTGTCAGTGACGTAATAGCTCAGGCGATGCAACCTTCTTTGACAAATTTGAGAGAGAGGCTAAAAGAAAACGAGGAGAAACTAAAAAGCATTCAAGATGCTTTCTCTGTTGTGTAAGGATCATTATAATCAACTATTAACACAATGACAGTGACACAACTGATCAAGAAGATAGGACTCAGTCAGAGGAAAGTTCTGAAATTGTAACAGAAGAGTCGTCAATGACAATAGTGAATCTCCGCAAACCAACCAGCCGAAACGAACCGCTAGAAAAGTACGAAAGGTTAGAGGAAAGGATGACAAACCAGTTTTTGTGATAGGTAAGATAATAACTATTTTGGTCTATAACGTTACTTTAGGGTCTTGCTTTAACGAAGCATGTACAAACGAAAAAGAATTTTGGAAGAGATATGGAGTTATCGCAAAAGACCACAACCACGACTGGTTTAAAAAACTAACTTCTGCACCAACCGAAGACGAGAAAGTGAAGGCTCATAGAGAGTTCATAAAATTAGTAAGTGACATTATCGACAAAAATGACTTTGCTCTCTACAAATCAACAATAATTAAGACGGCTACAAAGAGTTTTAAGGCATGGATTGCTAACGCTATTCTAAGAGCCGTACGTGACTTTCAAAAGAAGAACAATATAGCGGTACAGAAGAAGAGAAAAAGAGAAGGAAGAGGGGCAGAAGAGCATGAGCAAGGGACAGGGAAGTTCACTAAGCGCATATATCCCAATGGCTTCGATGACTATTTCAAAAATAAAAATGTATCAGCTTTTGAATAATTAGTTGTTTAAATGCTTTGGTTTGAATGTAGAAAATTCAAAAGAAGAATGGGAGGAATGCTGCGGGTGAACAGCATGCTCCTACAGGATATGCAATATGTTATCCAACACGAACAACTATACTCAGTACGAGACGGCGAGGAATATGTGTAACAGTACCGTGAGCGATATGATAACTAACAGGATACATATACAAAATGTACTTCGACTATCTATTGCTAATGTGATATGATTTGCGATACGCCGTGCTTGTGCTGACGATTGTATTGTCAAGTTGTAAGGTGAGAGTGATTGCAATAGGTTCAACCACAGCACAATCAATTATTTTTAAAATAGAAGATTTATTAGGGGAAATAATAAGCCCGTTCCTATTGTAATGTGAATTGATATACTAATAAAAATCCCACTTAAAAAAGCCAATCACATATCCTCTCCCGCCCGATGTGGAAAGCAATTTTGGATGATGTAACCTCCTGCGCACATGAAATTACTGGAACAGATAAACAATCAGATTGAAGCACATCGAAAGAAAAGGCACCAAACGGAGTCGTTACTTTCGGAGTACATCATTTTGGGGAGAACAGTGGCGGAGCTTGGAGCAAGATTTTAACCTCAAGAAGCTGAGCACAAAATGTCGCTCCCATTAATCAATATGAGGGTGTTCGTTCATACGTGCTCCATTGAACAATATGAATCACTTGACACCTTTGATACTTTCCCTGTTGATGATGTTTTAAGCGAGCTCATCAATAATGGATTTGAGCGAATTTCTACTTCAAATTATGTATCGGAAATTCCAACTTGGGAGCAATTTATTGCTCAGGAAACCGCAGGAATAATGCCCCTCCACAACCACCAATTCAACAGCAAAGACCGAAAGCTATAAATAACAGCGCACAAAGAACAACGAACAAGAAAGCGAGGTAACAACCAAACATGAATTCGATGACGTCTTCATTCATGAATTTCCTCAACAAAAGAAGAGAAGAACAAGAAAATAAAAAACGTTCATCCTAGAAGATGATAATCGAATAAAATAATACAAGTTTATTATCAAGTTGAGCTTACCTCATTCTCACATAAATCTATTTATTACTTCACCTCGTCCCCTAAAAAGTAAGGTGAAGGTTTTAAGGTGAGGCGAACAGAATCGCCGTCTTTAATGTAAATACCCAAAATAAAATGTCTTCTTCCTTTTAAAAAATCAAACCAAAAATACTGCCGCCACAATGATTCCAATGTTGCTCTCACCAATACCAGCACAGAATCTAATGTGGGTAGAGGAGGTTAGCTTTTTCAATTTGGGTGAACCAACACAAGTGGAAAATACATCTCGCACGTTAGTTTGGTCAGATAATCCGATATTGTGAATTTCGATATTCCTTGGTCCATTGCTCGAGCTGGCCATGAATTCCCTTAAGTAAAATGCGATTGTTAACCACGGACTGAAGAACTCGGCAGGAACTTGAATTCCGAGAGTACTGGTAATCTTGGATATCCCTCCAATTGGTGTTGTGATGGATATGGAGAAACACGAGTATATTGGTTCTTTTTTGCTATCCATGGAATACATTTGGGTGTTGAAACTGATTGTGCTTTGGTGGTAGAATCAGTGCGTTTATGTACTGCTGATAAATTAAGATTCTGTAAAGGTGTTCATTGATCTGTATATTATTTTTGCTTTTGTTCAATTAAAACAACAAAAACTATGTTGACAAGCCAAAGTGATATTGACAGGCAGTGTATTTATTACGAATAAAAGTACCTGAGGTTGAGTCGACATTCATCCTTCACAATGTACTCAGAATTCAACTTACCTGAAGCATTTAGAATAACGGAAGAAATTATAGAAGGGAAAACATTTCGGTTTTTAAATGGCCCAGGATTAAAGCAAAATGATGGTACCACCCAAACGTATAAAACTCTACTCCAACTCGTAGCATGGGGTAACATTTCTGAAACAGGAGGAGCTTGGTACAGATCAAGAAACAAAAATCAGAACGAAATCACGAAGATACTTAGAATGGAACAGTCTTTGGATGAGCGGAGTAGAAAATACCAAAGAACCGACGAGAGTGGTAGTTCACGTGCATCCTCCAGTAGGGAGGGCGAAGATGTAGACTTAGAGATTGAACAATTCATATCAAAGGTCGAAGAGGCAGTGGACCGTAGGATGCTTGGGCCATCTTACAAATACATCTACTTGTTTGCGGTACATTGGGTGGATAGTGGCGATGATCATTTGACAAGCGATGATTGCGAAGTCTTTTGCGACACGATGGATGACGCGTTCACAATCCGATACTTCATACATGCAATAGAAAAGGGTTGTGGCGTTGACGTATGGACCCACCTCAACTCCGCATACATTAAAGACATGTCGAAGGAGGCCCGAAACCAACCCGAAGACGTATTGATAATATTTTACTATTCGGGGGAGGCAATTATCGGCAACAAAGGATTGGTGTTGTTTGGCATTGATCCCGATCAAGAGGGGGATGATATAGTGGAGGGGGCCTACACTTTGCGTTTTGAACTACTAAGAGAAAGCATCTTAAGTAGAGGAACACAGACCCTGTTCATAATGGACTGCTGTTGCGCAGGGTTGGCATCGCGCGGAGGTGCTCTTGTGGCGGAATATTTGTGCGCTGCAAATGAGGATCAGTCCTTTTCCAATGGAAGACGACGGGGCTTATTTACTTCAACCCTTGTAGAATGCATCAACAAATTCGTCTACCCCTTCAGTGTTGAGGACTTGTATAATTCAGTCAAAGAATCTCACGACACGGCCTATTACAAAAGAAATAGTGGAAGCGGCTCAATAGTGCTAAAACCGCGAGTGTCTGACTCTGATGATGACATTAGACGTCCTCCACCTGAATCAGGTGTTAGATTTGGGGTTGAGGTAGCTCTCCCAAGGGACTACACCAAAGAGCAGTTGACCGATTTTGCAAGAAAAATGTTCGTCGAAGCGAAGAAGGCTAACTTCAAGTTGGAGGCCCGTTACATCTTTCACAAAAACAGCACCCACTTTATCTTCCACACATGTATCGTAGGTTTGAATATTCTCAAGTCTCTGTTTGAAGTGGAGATCGTGCGGATCAACGAAATTCACGTTCCAAACGAGAGTTTCGTGGTGCTATATGAACACGACAAAGTCATCAATCTTGTCACCACAGACGAAGACTTTGAACCCTACATGGAGAAGGATGAGGGCGCTGTGGCTGAGCTAAGGGAACCTGTACAAAAAAAACGCATTTCTGCCAAGGCCTTTTAAAAATATCAAAACGCTTTTTTACATCGCCTATAGCGTTCTCCACCTTGTGTCTTTCTGCAGCAAACAAGGCATTGTATTTTGCCTGGTCATCTGGCAAGTTTTGCTTTCTTGGTTTGCGGTGCTTACATATGACCTTGGGACACTTCCATTTCTTGACTAGTGGGCTATAATGATTATTAGCCATCATGGTATCACCCTTGCAACATTCATGTTTTAGTAGCTTATTACAACGCAAACAATTCAAGAATGCCAAACACCAAATCAATGGAAATAATATGAATTTCAATAAGTTCGCTTTCGATACAATCAGAAGAGCACTGATATTCATGATAAATATTTTATAAATCAAGCAAAAACAAAATTGTAGAACAAAATTTTACAACTCTTCGACGAGTAATAATAGTACACATTAAATATGTTCTTCGTTGGTCCACTCGGTATCCGTGTTGATCACTTGTTCGTCATAACTATTATCGCCGTTGTTGATGTCATCATAGCTCTGCAAATCCTCCAACACAATGTCAGGTCCATCATAAACACCAAGTTCTATACAAGCATCTACCAATTTCTTCCAATTCTCATCCACGCTCAACAATTGTGCATTTCCAACAATTACCAAACCTGCCTGCGCCCTACTGATGGCCACGTTCAATCTCTTCGCATTGTTCAAGAATCCCAATTTAAATTTGTTGTCGTAACAAATATTCTCGGTCTTGCTCCTGACGGTAGACACGATGATCATCTTCTTCTCCTTTCCCTGGAACACTTCGACGGTACCAACCTGAACGTGCCTCGTCAGCTCGTCACTGTTCAATCTAGACCGCAACCGCTCCACTTGTTTACGATAGGGCGTGATGATTCCAATATCTTCCACGCCGAGGTCCAAGTTTTCGCTCAACAAGCTGACCACATACAAATACACCTGATCCACCTCTGCTGCATTGAACCATGAGGGCGAGTCCTTGGTACGATCCTCCTCCCCACACACGTGCTTGAACAAGACGGGATGATCTGGACACCTCTGGAATCCAGTCCAATTCAATAAACTATGAGTCACCGTTGGATTGGACCTGCATATCAAATCATCCTGATAAAACATGCTGCTGTACAACTTCATGATGCTGGGATGGGATCGATACGTCTCGTTCAATCGAATCAAGTGACAACAGGGCGTATCTGGGTTTTGTTCGTATAGATTGACGATGCGCTCCAACAGAGACCTACCCAATCCACACTCGATGGCCAGAGGACTCCTCACGATGGGTCCCAATTGACGAGGATCTCCTGCGAATAGGATGACGCTATCGTGTCTGGCTGCCAAGAAGGGTATGATGGTCTCGGGCTCCATGCTCTGACCACACTCGTCAATCACCACGTGAGTAAAGTGATCCCTCAATCCCAAACTATACAAATAGCTGCTGCTCACCAACGTGGTGATCACGATGCGAGTGTCCTTGATCACGTCCATGCTGGGGAATGTGAATTGTTCTGGGCCATTCGTCACGCAATACTCCAACACGTGATCATCGTTGATGGTATTTCGTTTCCTCATGAAGGCATTCAACCTCAACATGCTCTCTCTTGCTGGTTCCGATAAATTGTGCAACCTGGCACAAATCAAATCCGCACTGCTGTTGCTGGGCGTGCACACCAAGATTCTAGCCTCTGGATCCTTGAGCAACAATTGATGGATGGCCTCCACGATGCTGCTGGTCTTTCCGGTGCCTGGCGGTCCGAACAAGATGATCGGCAGTTGCATTCGACGAGCAGCAAAGAACTCCACCAACTCTGTCTGCAAGGAATTGAGACGCTTGTCTCCCAACTTTAACAAACCGCTCACGTTGCTGGAAATTTCCTTTTGATCAGCATTCATTCGATAATTCCAATTCTCTCGATCGATCAAAATGTCGAACACCATGTTTGTGTCGAGCGCTCTGTGCATGCTCTTGATGGTGGATCTGTTAAATGTGAACTGAATGTCGTACGCGTGGTTCAAGTCGACGTAATAGCTGTCGAATGCACACAAAACATGATCCATGGCAACAATGTGAGCGAATCCTTGATGCACGAGATTCTCGTCCGCGTTGACGACGTAAATGTTATCTCCCGCCATTACGCTGGGCCTACCCTCCGCCAATCCCGCCACCTCGATGCGCACCAAATCTTGACGATGATAATCTGCTTCCAAGTACTGATCGAACATGTCGTAGCTCCTAATGTCAATCTTCATTTGTAATTCTTCCAACCACAACAGGTGACTGAAAATGTTCTTGTATTCGGTAGTGGTTTTGCACTCGTCCATGAGTTGACAAGGATCTTTTCCACCGAATTGTGCGCTAATGCAGCTGCTCAACTCGTTCTTGTAATCCTCCATGGATCCCACTCTGGCTAATTCGGTGATGCTATCCAAGTACTTTGGTATTGGATATTCGCCGAGATGAGCCACGAATTTACAGTCGCGCTCTCCAGATTTGGGCCTGACCCCAGTGCTCTTCTGATCTGCCTTCGTGAACGTTCTTCTGAAGCGATCTTGTTTCGCTCTGGACGACTTCGAGTACACCTTCTCTTGGGTGCTCATTTTGTACAGTGCTTCGAAATGATTTGGATCGGGTTTCTTCAGCTCCAACTTCAAATGTACCCAATCACCCTCCACGTCGAACGTTTGTTTGTGATCCAAAAGTAATTGCTTGAGCGGGAAGTTGGTGTATTGTTTGTATTCTTTTCCGTATGGATCGTATGTCGAAAAGAATTGAAGCAACGAATCAATTCCTGTTCCATAGGTGCGATCGTTACAATCCGCCATTGCAGCGGAGACGACCCTAGTAATGTGATCTTCGGTGATGGGATTTATGGTTCTCTCGACGTAAACTTTCTTTTCTGCTGTCCTCTTGTTTCCTCCTTTCGAATAACCGCCCCTGGAGGAATCGTCATTGTATCCTTTGCTTCCGAATCGACCATTGTTGTTGTAGCCGTATGATTCTTCTTCGTTACGATCGGTTTGGTAACTCTTCTTGCCTCTGCCTCCTCCAGAGTAGGAACTATTGGTGGGTGAGTCTTCGTAATCTCCGTTACGATCGGATTGGAATCTTTTACCTCCGCCATATGATTCTTCATCGTTATAACCTCTTGAATTGTATGATTTTCCAGATCTCTTGTTGGATCCGTACTCGTCATTTTCGCTTCGATCATTGTAACCTCTGCCTCCGGATCTATTGTTGTGATCATAAGATTCTTCTTCGTTACGATCGTTTTGATAACTCTTCTTGCCTCTGCCTCCTCCAGAGTAAGGACTATCGGTGGACGACTCTTCGTAATCTCCATAAAAGTTATCATTCCTCTTGGCACCTCTTCCATAACCACCTCTTGATTTGCTGTAATCGTTTTCGCTGCTGTCGGCATAGGCGTCATAACCACCTCTGCTCCTACCCCTTGAACTATTGTTGAATTCGTCTCTCGCGCCTCTTCCACCGCCATATGATCTGTATGAATCATCATAACCTCTTCCACTTCTTGATGAATAATTCGAAACGTCTGATTCGTCTCCATACGCGCTTGCTCTGCTGCCGTAATAATCGTCAAACTCCTCTCCGTATTTATCAGTATCCTGTCGATATCCATACGATTCGTCATCGTTGCGATCAGTTTGGTAACTCTTTTTGCCTCTACCTCCGCCACGCGAATCTCTGTTGTAACCATTTTCATTGTATTGGTCATATCCATAATAGGTTTGATCGCTGTCTGTGCGCCTGTTTCCTCTTCCTTGTGGACCGCGTTGTTTAAAAGTATCCTCATAATCGTCTTGACTTTCTTGTCTCCTTCCCCTTCCTTGTGGGCCGCGTTGTTGCCTTCCAGAGTATTCTTCGTCGGCTGTGTACTCGTCGAAACTTTCCTGTCTTTTTGATCTCCCATACGAACTACGTGATCTATCGTAATTATCCTCTGACTCATCCTGATAGCTTTCAAAGTTTTCTTGTGGTCTTCTTCCTCTTCCACGAGATGGAACTTCGTCGCGACTTCTTGATGAGTAGCCATACTGCTCTGCTTCAAATGTTTCGTCTTGTTGATTTGTATTTTGACGTCCCCTTCCACGTCCTCTTCCAGTGATTCCGGATTGTTCTCCGTAGCCTCTACTTGCATTTGATCCGTCACTATCGTCATAACTAGTTCCACGATCTCTGCCATAAGACTGTCTTCCACTTGATTGCTGTTCGTCATCGTTGCTATCCCTATCGCGGTAGCCTCCTCTTCCTCTACCAGCCCTTGTTCCAGGTTCGTCCTTTAGGGTGTTGTTGACTGTGCTACCACTGCCACCAAAAGCAGAGGCACCCGCTCCTGGGTAGTGAGCATTACGTCCTCTCCCATACGCCATGCGTAAAGTATTTCTCTCTTCGTTGTATGAGAGTTCTGTGGGAGTAGATTGTTCAGACGTGTCATAAGAAGATTCATCTACTGCATCTGAGCTCTCCGATACTTCTCTATGTCTAACACCCCTACCTCTACCTCTACCTCGACTCGTTTGTACAGGCTCCTCCTCTTTTGTACTAGAATCCACGTCATCTGATGGTTCTATGTATGTGGATGCTTTTATCCCGCGACCTCTACCTCTTGGCGGTGTAGTGGTGGTTTCATGATCAAATGTTTGGCTATCTACAATCACACCCCTTACTGCCTTGAAAGGTGAACGTTTTAGGGTCACTGTAGTTTCATCAGTTCCAAATCCCTTGACTTTGAAATGTAGGGGATTTAATAATAAAAAGTTTGTGATGGGATGATCAGTATATTCATTAAAATTACAATTGTTTGGGTCATGGGAAGAGAATTCTGATTCTACTACCGAGATTAGAGGACCCCGCACATCTGTGGCATACGCCTGTATAACTTTTATAATGACCTCCCTTGCATGTTGCTCATTCTCACCCTCCATTTCACAGTCAACCCCAGTGATGTGTGACACCACAGTTCTGTACAAAGTTCAAAAGTTTATTATTTACAAAATTTACAGAATTGTTCAAGCAGATCCTTTATGTAATGCTTCTTCTCTCCTCATAATGAACAGCCTCGCAGTCGTCAAGATGACCAGTATCAAGTATCCAACAAACGATACAATCATTAGAGGAACAAATACTTTGGTTACTTCCTTTACGTTATACGTCAAAATAACGACGATTGCCACGATTTCGGAAATCATTAAAAAAGTTATTAGAGCAGCATATAAAAAGCCAGTTATAGATTGAGCTCGTTTAGAACCCCAAACGGATGAAATTCCAATGACGCCAGTAATAATGAACAGTACGCTTATCACCAGCAATATTGGCAGAATTACTGTCATGGCCATGTAAACACCTCCGTTTCTGTACATACGGAATTCCGAGTAACCGTATAGGCTGTATGCTAAACACGCAATTACTGCAATCTGGCATAGTATCATCACGCTGGCCAGGATGACAACAACTATTCCCATCCTTCTTGAGTGAGTTCGGATTGGTTCATTTGTGGGTAATTCTAGGCTTGACATGCTTTTTAAGAGGTCTTCCTGAGACTGTGTTTTTCGGTCCCCTGCGAGGTTTATAGTTTCATAAGAGGAATACATGGAGGGTGACGCACTCTTTTGTTCGTTGCTAATGTTCATGGATGAAGGCAGCATAACTCTTTGTTTGAACCCAGGCGACTTGGAAAAATTGCTCGGGCTTTTGCTGATGCGAGATGATGGTGTATTGGTTGTATCTGCGGTGGTTATTGTGATTGTTGTCATCTTTTTCAAATTATTTTTAACAATTATGTCAATTGTCATCAAAAAGAGGGCAAAGAAGGTTTATTTAAAAGTGATCCTGACCCGATTATTAAAAGATGATTCTATTTTCTATGAAATGGACTTTGGTCTTAACCATAAAAGACACATGATATAAACAGAGAATGATGTTGCCCAACTGGAACCATTCTATTATATGAGTGTATATGGATTCAAGGACAACCTTTAGATATTTGTTGCTATTATTTAATACTGTCGATAGACTGATTGGAGTACATCAATCCCGAAAAAAGGGAATTAATCAGGCTATGCAGATCACAAGGGTTGAAATAAATCAAACTTTATATATTTACAATGGTCCGAACTCTTCAGCAGTAGCCTTCTTATACTTGTATTGAAAGGGTAGAGATGCAGGAGTCTCTACAAGGCAGGATTGACACTTTTTCAACATTTTCATCGACAAGCCATCCTGTGGGTGTACCATAACATATTTTTCAAAGTTCTCAACCGCCTCGCTCCAGTTTTGTTGCATGGCATGTAGAAAACCATTTTCAAAATTCGTTTGTACATCCCTCTTGTTCTCCCTATCCAATTCATACATCCACTCATCATCTCCAACATCACAGCAGATCATTAATTCATAAACACACTGATAAACTGGCTCTTGACGTGGTTCTTCAATACAAATAGAAGCTATCGGTCTGCACGGTTGTTTGTGTTGAACCAATTGAAAAATCTCATCATTGACCATGATCTTCACAAATAGAGATTGGTTGTTGACGGCGTTCATCGCCTCCGATAGAGTATGTAAAGGACCAAAGCTACACATGAGCCGTTTGTTTTTGTTACCCATATTTCCAGATAAAACAATTCCACTGGCTATTGTTATTAGTATGTCTGGTTTGTTGGCTTCATATAATAATCTGTTAGGGTCCTCGGAAAACTCCTTTACACTGTTATGAAGGTACACAGCCGCAAGACATGCATTATTAATTGCCCTGGCGTTTGAGTTTCTACCGACTTGGAATGACACAACGAATTGATTACTAGAGAATGTGTCAATCTGACCCTTGTACTTGTTGATTGCCCTCATTAAAGCCGTCAAAACTCTTCCGTGGTATGACACATATGAGGAAATGTCTGAATCAATGTGTTCAGTTGTCAGAGTCTCTCCCACCATCGATACAACCATCAAGACACTGCAGCGTTGTTCTATTCCTATGGCAAACATGTCCGTCTCAAAATTTGACCTCGATTTTGACGACATGGAATGTTTATCCGTACTTTTCTCTGATTCGGTGTAATATGTGTTCTTCACGTACGCTTGAGTATTTTGTTTCACTTTCGACTTGCCAGCACCAACACTCTTTACTGACTTTTCGTCATTCTCAATTTCTTCCTCCAGTTGGTCAGCAAAGTCCCTTCTTAATATGTGGCTTGGCAAAAACGGTTTGTAAGATTGTAAACGGTCACACATGGTCATAAAGGAATCTTCCATCGATCGTACCTCAACTAACCATGACATCTTTTGTTGTCTCAGTTCCTCAAAGTTCATGGTTTTGACTAGTTGCATTTTTTTGGCAAGTTCTCTGAGTGGGGCTGTTATTCTGGACGCAAATATGATTCCAAAGATTACCAATAGTAATGATAAACAGAGCATAATTATAGATGTCGTGATGACGATGGTTAGGTTCCTACCAATAAGCGCATTACTCGGAATTAGCACGACAGCCATCCATTGAAGACCTGATTCGTCTGTGATTTGGTTCAAAAGACCATATACAAATGAGCTTGATTCTGTCGAGATGAACGAAAACGCTTGTGAGCTACTTGGAATCCTAGAGAAGTCTTTGCCATACAATGATTTAATGACTAAGACAGCCTGTGAGATTAAAGGGTCTGGATAATCTTCGGCGCTATATAAAGCAGTCCCATTGTTTCTTGTGAGTGGAATTTGTTCTCTTGATTTGGCGACTAAATTACCAGTTAACTTTTCAATAATCATAATCACGCTGCCCGGCACCGTGGCTGCCAAGGTGGCAGTATCTTGTGACATTGAACTACCAATCATGGAAATTGCAGTGGCGAATGGAATCGCTCCGGTCTCGTCGCGGTAACTTAATCCATAGTTAATGATGATTGGACAATCCCTAACTCCTCGCACTATGGTGCACTTTGATACGATAACGCTTGCATTTGAAAGATAAGGTGCTGAACTGTTCCTAAGTGCCGTCCATGCCCTAGCCAAAACGGATGTGGTAGTGTTGTAAATAAACTCTGTTCTTGTGTAGTCCAGTGAGCCATCGGGAAGATAGTGGTAGTGAATTAGATCGCTTGGATTGTTTACGCCCGGAGCACCATAGAAGCCATCCAAATAACCGTCCTTGTTGCTAATTCCAACGTTATAATAAAATGGAGCACCAGAAGGTGCCACTGAAGTAAATCTCAGGTCAGCAAATGAGAATGAATACATTTGATCCGACGAAGCCGTTAATTTTGTGAATATATTAAACAAGGCTTTTGTACCAGCAGTAATATTGGGAGGATTTTGAGACAATATGCCTGTAGAGTATAAATTCAGCATCGCCCCAGCAAACACCTTGACTGGAATAAGTCGTTGGCGCACCTGCAGTACTACATTTTGGTTAATTTTATCCAAAACAGTTCCAGTTGTAGTCGATAAAGAATCGCCATACACAGCGCTCCACGCACTCATCAAAACAAGCGTGAGCAGTGCAAACGCAATGACAAGTATGATGATGGAAAGTCTGACCGAGCAGTAAATTTTTGGCTTGGTTTGATGCTTCATATCCATGTCAAATCCTTCGACATCCTCCTCTGCTTCATGCGTTGGTGCCACTTGGAGCCTCATCACTTCTTTTGCCGCCGTAAATAACAGTGAAATCAGACCAAAGTTAGTAAAGCCCAAATCAAACTTCGAGACCAATATGCTTGTATGTGCTCGGGATTAATCTGAATTTGTTGTGAACCTTAATTAAATTTTCCTAAAATATTATGCAGTAGTTTATTTCAGCCAATCAACTTATCATTGATACAGTTTCTTTCATTCCTCTCAGGTGTTATATGTTTGGTGCGTATCGTTATGTTTGGTGCGTTTCGTTACTATTGCACTCTTATACAGTCCAATTGTCTATAAAAAATAGCCTACATTTCTCAGTTACCTCCCTTTTTAAGCTCATAGCGTCCTCAGGATATTTTTGGGCTCCATCATCATAAACAATATCCCGAAGCATGCACACTCCCAATCCTAAAATTTTAGCTACCTAAAATTGCTTTCCATCGGGATAACGATGAGATTTACAAAGAAGAACAAGAAAAATTATACACACAATATTTATTTATCTAACCCCAACGTATACAATGTAAAACGATCTAAGCTTAATTGAGCCAAAAAATGACCAACAGAATGATTCATGTACCTTAAACATGTCAATGGACCCGTATGATTGGATGCGAGTTGTTGAAACGTATGACTATTGTGGCTATCGATCACCGCAGCCTTTTTATATTTTGAATAAGCCACAAGCGTATTAATATTACCTGCTTCAATACGAGGGTCAATACAAACAATATCGTCGTCGTCGTCCACTGGCAACGACGATGCTGAACACCCCGTGGAATACAACAACGTGGGTGACTTGAACACCACATCCTCCACTCCCATACACTGCAACATGTTTGGTTGAAATCTCTCAGGAACATCAATGGTAGGTTCCGATAACGTCCTCAACATTTGTACATGATTGGATTGGAAATGACCACCACCATCACCAAAGTTACACTTGAACAAAAAGTGATCAATGTTACGTTGATGACTCCTGGTGCTTGCATAACTAGCAATACCTATGGATGAATAAGGATCGAATCCAACATGATAACAATAATCTACGCCACTCTTTAGAGAAAATTTGTTTGAAAGAGAATGTAATGCATAATCAGTGGAGTCACTTTTAGAGCAGTGATAAGCTCCAGTTTTGGCGTGACCAATCAACAGCGAACCATCCCTCAATGTACACAATGACGAAATCATGTTATTGTGTTGAGGGGATGCCTCTGTAGTGGTGGTGTCAGTTGCTTGTTGCACCACTTGAATGGTATTCAACTCTGCATCATTCTTTCTAATGTCCAACACTTGAACACGACCATCCCTCATTCCACAATACATCAAATGTGGTCTCAAATCGTCAAACACACAGCACAGTGCATCGCTCTTC
Source organism: Acrasis kona (assembly GCA_026419775.2). Lineage (NCBI taxonomy): Eukaryota > Heterolobosea > Eutetramitea > Acrasida > Acrasidae > Acrasis > Acrasis kona. The sequence continues at coordinate 14,384 of JAOPGA020000342.1, forward strand.
AAATCAAACTTGTACGATACAGTTTTGCATCTCAAATCTAGAGTTCTAGCAGATTGGTCGTTACACGTGACGTACACCATTCTGTATGAATTGGTCGAATTCATACATTTCATATCGGTGACTCGTATGGGTAATCTACCTGTGCGCTGTAACTTCTCCTCTGGTGTCAATAGTGGTGCCTCGTCTAACGCATCTTTGGTCATGTTGAAGATTGTGAGATTGCCGAGTTTCTTATTGTCGAATACAATACTGCTTGGATCGTTCAAAAAGTCAAATACAGATGCAGTGTCGTGGATTGCTAATTCTCTTCGAATCCTGTATTGATGTTTGTATTGGGTGGGAGCGTCGTGAGTGTTGGTGGTTGTGTTGTTGTTCATTTTTTGTGCCGCTACGACTGCATCGAGTGGCTTGTCGAAATTAATGCCATCAATGTGACTGGATACCGTTCGTAACATTTTGAGCGCAGGTTGAGAGTCATCATCTTGGCGATCTCTTTTTCTGTGATTTTTTTCATTTTCTGTGATGGGGACCACATCGTCCTTGGTCAGGTACTCATCAATTTTGTTTTTGAGTGATGTGAGTTCTGTTTCAAGGTTCCTCCGCTTTTTACGCTCAAGTCTTAGTTGCTTTCTGATTGATTGTATTTGTTCGTCTGATTTCTTTTTAAATAAATCTATAACCTTTTGATTGGCTGAGGTTTCTAGGAATAATGCTATGATGTCCTCTTCTCTTGATTTGTTTTTGCATGTTGGGCAGCAATGTTTTTCCACAACCCATTTCATAATACATGATTGGCCGAAGATGTGACCACATCTGAGAGCAACAACACGATGTATCCCTGTAAGTTGCCATGGTTCAAAGCAGATCAAACACACATTCTACAAAATTAGTTTTATGTTGAAGGAGTACCGTACATCTTTTAAACTCTCGTCTTCTTCGTATAAAATAACACCATCATCTTCTTCCACGTCTGTTGCCATTCAAATTTATTTTTAATCATCAAGGAACGATTTACAAAACACTTACAAAATAGAACATGGTTGATTATTAATACAAAGTTGTGACATGAGCGACACAGAGAGGTCACATATTGTGACACACTCCGCAAAAGTCACAAAAGTTGATTACGGATCATCAGCTCCTTTAAAAACAAATGTAGATTTGGGAGAAGAGTTTGTGTACTCAATCAATCCAAGAAAAAATGACTTGACCCCAAAGCCACCACAAGAAAAGAATTCAATCCACTCTCGTTTCTTTACAAATAATTTACACACATATGCTCAAAAAGTATCAACTTTAGTGGATGCTGGGGTCCAGGATGATGGTGACGATAATCTTTTATTATTAAGTGAAATGAAATCAACAGCAAATTGGAGGTATGAATCTCCTTATACTTTAACATTAACCATTGAGGTGTGGGTTTTGCTTAATGTCCATCCTTACAGTAGTAGCTGTTTTGTTAGCGGTAGTACTAATTGTGTATAATCTATTCTTCTTAGTACCACACTTGTACGTTGACCAAGTCCAACTTTATCATCTACCCATCAGTGACCGGGTGGTGGGGTTCCGCATCCTACTTGTTGGCGTTAACTTTAACGTTGTTAACGTTCAATTAGAAAGTGCGTATTTTCAAGTCTCGATAGGTATAATGCAACCAACATTTTACTAATCATTTTAGTCGACACATCGGGACCGCATAAATATAATCTAGAAACGCCGATAGAGTTCAAGTTTAATCAAACATCAGATGAATCAATATTGGTGCCCTTAGGCTCATCACAGTTCAAAGTAGAAGGCAGCATATCGTTGAGCAACATGCCGACATTTCCGTACATTAGTGACTTGATCATTCGTAACGTCTTCGTACAATACGTCCTGAATGGTCAGATTTCTTTAAAAATAGGATTTCAAAACACACCTGTCAAGGTAGAAAGAGTACAACAATATAGGCTATCATAATGTAAAAAAATTTAAATCAGATCGTTGTGTTTTATTGTTGTGATTTTTTGAAACTCACATGAATAGCTTTGGTGCTTGTTTCTAACATTGCAATTCGTTGTACCACACCAATTCAAATTTTAGGTGTTGACTCGAGTTGCATGTCCGTTTCAAATCCCTTCACGATTGATAAAAATCCTCTTTTCTTCACCTAATGGCATTGACTCAAACTCTTGATTGATTGAAGCATTTTGAAGTTCAAGGTTGACAACCCTTACATTGTGAACAAGTATGAGCGGATATAAAGATGACTCTGATGAAGAGATGAACGTCAATCAAATAGAGAAAGACAATGAAGTTCTTTTAGATAGAAAATCACACGTCCAAATGACAAAAACAAACGGTCGCTTGCAAGTTCAAATTGTCACACCAGGAGAATTAATTGTGAAAAATGCTTCAAATGCACTATGGTAACATATTCAATTATTGCCCTAATTAATACCTCAGTGGACATGGAACATTTAGAGACGACCAGGACCAACTGTTATCAAGCGTTTGCGGTATAGTGGAAAGGGTTAACAAACTAATAAGCGTGAGGCCTCTCCGCGCACGTTACCCAGGTGAAGTTGGTGACGTAGTAGTTGGTCGCATCACTGAGATTACCGGCAAGCGTTGGAAGGTTGATATTCAAGCACGTCAAGATGCCGTAATGTTGTTAAGCTCTGTTAACCTTCCCGGTGGCGTGCAGAGAAGGAAAACTAACGAGGATCAGCTCAACATGAGGTCAGTGTTTGCAGAGAATGACCTCATCGTCGCAGAAGTTCATTCCAGACCAAACAGAGATGGGTCCCTACAATTACAAACTAGAAGTTCAAGGTACGGTAAATTAGAGAATGGTGTATTTGTGAGAGTATATGCTGCGCTTGTAAAGAGGTGCACTCAACATTTTCACACTTTTGATTTTGGAGTCCAGGTCATTTTGGGAAACAATGGTTACATATGGATCACTAAAAAAACACCAGTCGACGAAAACAAGCAAAAGAGCATGCCATTCTACACAAGTGCTGATGCAGATAAAAACGAAGCCGAAGTGATTGAAGGAAAGGACAGAGAAAACATTTGCAGAGTGAGAAACGCCATTCTGGCCCTTCAATCTCAATTCCTGCCCATTTATCCTGCGACAATTCTAGATGTTATTGAAATGAGTAAAGGAATGGAGAGCAAGGAGATGACGTTGCCCGATATAACGCCACTGATAACAAAAAATGCAACGGCAAGAATTCAAAAAAAGATGGAAGAGGAAGACATGGAAGTTGTTGAGGGTGGATACTAATCATGATGCATTAAATATTGTGCTGACCATGACTTGATTGTTTTGAAATGCTGTCAAAGCTTAACAATAAACTATAAATAACTATTGAATCGTCTTGTAAAATATTTATTTATAGATTAGAACACAATGAACCTTCGTACATGGATGGACGATTCAAGGATCAAGAGTAAAAGATTACCAGAAATTTGTATACCCGGGTCTCACAATTCAGCTGCTAGTAGATTTTATGGGCGGGTTGTGTTCTCTAATTTTGTTCATTGCAACAATTTATCGGTAACGGAGCAATTGGAAATATGTGGTTGTAGATTTATTGATATTAGAGTTAGTGATGGAACATCAGATAACATTTGTGTATCTCATCGATTTATTGTTGTAGACTCCGTCTCAACAATACTTTCAGAGATATGTGGCTTCCTACAAAGATTTCCTTCAGAAGTTGTTATAATATCCGTTAGCAAGGACTACGACCGGGACTTTACAAGACACCACAATCTTTACCAAATGATGTCCACAATCTTCGGTGACCTCATGCCTAAACTCTGCTCTGACAGACTTCTCAATAAAACAGTTGGAGAGTTGGTTCAAATTAATCAACGTTTAGTCATTATAGGTGATGTATTTAAAAATGGTTGCTCGTTTCAATGTTCCGATGATGGTATGGATAATAGTTGGTATTCTTGCCACAATAGTGATGTTGACCAATTGTTTTCAAACATTGAGCAGAAATGGGTGAATGTTGGTGCCCCAATTGACTCCATACATCGGCAAAGGTTAAATAGCACTGGACTAGCCACCACCAAAGATGTCAAAACTATTATAAAAGATGTTTTGAAAATCTTCGCGTTCCAGTTTGATGCCGGTCTAGAAAGTGATGGTGAAAAGTGTAAAAAGTTGTTATGCGACAAGATGAACAATGAATGGAAATCCAGACAGCTGAATCTTGTTAGTGTTGATTACATTGATGCGCACGTAGGATCCATCATCGTCGCTCATAACTTTACCCAAACTTGATGCAAAACACTAAAAAGGGGTAAATCTAAAGCGATTGAAAATAAAACTCCACTGCCATAAAACAAATTTGTTTGACCATTTATAACTGTTTACAAGGATCTTTTACATTATGTGGAGAAAAGAAAGTTCAAAAGTTTTAATTGCATCCGTTCTCTTCTGTCACCAACAAACATCAAAAAAACCTATACTAACCATTGAGCATGTGTAGTTCGTCGGAGCCCCTTGATATACTAATTGCAGAGGATAACGACATAACCCGAGCTTGCATGGAGAGGATATTGTCATCCATGGGCCACTCTGTCAAATGTGTTAGGGATGGAGCGGAGCTGGTAGATCATATGGCCTTGAACTATGGAGTTAGTAATCAAAATCTACCAATTATACTTACAGACTACAACATGCCGAAAATGAATGGACTGCAGGCAGCTTCAAAAGTAAGACAGATGCATAGAGACCTGAAAATCGTTATGATAACCAGCGAAGCGAGCACGCTCACTGAAGACTCTGTCGATGAGTTCGTGGACGTAATAATACCAAAACCAGTGTCGAGAGACGTTTTGACTGATGCGCTACTTTTAGTAAGGACCCCCAACAGTCATTCAGTTTAAAAATTGTAAATATAAACATATACACATTTTTATCACACAACAATAAGAGTAACACAAACAAGGCTAGATCAGTGTAAAAATGCATGTTCAATTGTTCTTCAAACTTGACATTTATTTATCCAACATCATTTGATAATTACCAAATTCTTCCTTCTCTGCTGGAGGTCGGTACTGCCAAAAAGTATTAATAACACAATTTTCCTCGTCGTAAGATGGAAATATTGCCAAATGTTCTCTGTCGAAGGTGTGCATTGCATCAGAGTGCCACCTCCCCTTTTCTGTGCAGTATAGTGCTGGGTTCATCTCCAAAAAAACTCCATTCACAATTTGCAATTGTCCATCGCTCAGCAGGTCAGGCATCCTTTCTTTCGCTTTCTTGATACAATCCTGATCGAAATTATTACAACCCTCTACTAACTTCTCTATCCATTTTCTATTAACCGCGAAACCCGCCCCATAAGGAACATCTCCATCGCTTGCACGGACTCTCTTGGATGCTTCGCTTCCAACATAAAGTGGTATGGAACTACTAAACCTAGATAGTATAAAGGCTAGGGAGTCAGGATTCACGCAGGAATCCCATTTGGCCACAACAAACCATTCAGAAGTTGAAGTGGATTGATTGTAAACATTAAAAAGGTTATGTAAAATATCGTCGTCATCACTCACCTTGACGAAGCTTATTTGGTCCACTGTTACCTGCTCCACAAATTCTGGGTAAGAGGTAGAATTCGTTCGTGTTGGAGTGAAATCGGATGTTTGAGAACAATAATTGTCAATTTTGGAGAAGAGTGGGTCGTTCAAAGGCCACCATGCCCTTGTTTGCTCTAGGAGCTCGGGGGTATTTACATAATGTACACTTGCAATTCTGTCGCCGAGGTGATATCTTATACTACCAACATTGTTTCTTAAACCTTCCTGAGTACACTGTTCATCAACATGATCTCTGTGTAATTCGATTTGGTCGATGCAGTTTGGTTGATTTTTAGTATTCTCCTCCTGGTCAAGAACCATTCTCAAACATTTACTAATACTAACATCATAAAAATACATGTCCTTTCCGATTTGGAAAGGACATTGCCCGTATGTCCTTACAATAGTATCTATTGCCGACCTCGTCATGATTACGCCAGCACCCCCGAGGAAGTGATAAGTTCCGTCTTCAAAATACTCGCAACGACTAGCGATTGTGGTCATCTTCTCTTGACCATTTGCGCGCATGCGAGCTAACAAGTGCATCATGTTTTTTGGTATCACAAATGTGTCGTCGTCCACAATAAGGAAGAAGTTTGCTCTAGAGTCTTCTCTGCTTGTGGCGAGTTCGTGTATTTTGAATATAGCGGAAATGAAGCGATCCTGCGAAGATTCCTGTGTAATTCCTGTTCCTTCCACAACTTCAAGAATTGAGGGGTGAATTTGTTTTTGCACCTCGTCATCTTTCTGATTGGTGATCAGCATCACGTTTCTTTGCTCGAAGCTTTGCACCCAAGCTTGAAAGTTGGGCAAAGCAACAGTGTAGTGTTGATTGTGACCCGTCACCATAGCAATATAAACTTCGCTTGAGTGTATACATATGTTTTTTGATTTGTGGTCTTTTTGCATAGAGTAGTTTGTTATTGATGTGGTGTTCGATATCAGTATAAGCAGTACTATCCAATGCATGGCAACATAAAATACACACACCATAATTTTTCTAGAGCAATATGTCATGCAGTGGTTGGGTCCAACTGGAATGTAGCGGATTTTTCAATAAACCGCTTCTAGAATTGAAAAAAATATCCCATTTAGGCTTTATTTTCATTAGGGGTTTTTGGTTTGGGTTGTAACCGAACAAATAATAAACAAAAACAAGATCATTCTTTATTCATATTTCAAGACTACAGAGTAGAACCACCTCGGGATGGAGTACCAGACAAGGAGAGAGGGGTAGTGGTTCATTTCCAGATGGGCCAAGATATCTCATCCTTCTACGTCGATAACAAGCCTAAACAGCACTACTTTAAGTTTACCAACAAGTACAGAACCTTGGTGGAGACATCCAAGGCCTCAACATCGCGAACATAAACGATAAATAGGCGAAGTTCTTTGTGGGTGACGACCAATACGAACACGCAGTTTCCAACCAAGAAGCCATCATCAAATGGCTTATCGCCAAGTTCAATCTCACAGGGGAGTCACCTCAAAAGACGAAAATCACAGTGACGGACGAGACTTCAAGGGTGGGGAGCTGCTATACATTAGGTCGCCTAGCACTGTGCAAACAGGAGAACAAGGCAAAACTCGAGGGTCAGCATGTGGTCAATAACGATTTGGACATTAGGTCGTTTAACGGGCCAAGCAGAACCAGCCAGGGTTCGCTTGATCAGAATAGTTTGGATGGGAGTGAGACTTCTAAGGGAGTAGCGAAGAGAAGGTCAAAGAACAACAAGGAGGACGATGAATATATCCCCGACAGTGATAGCGACACGACGATGGCGAACAACGCGCCAAAAAGACCAAGCTCAACGATGGCTCAGTAAAGAAGTCTTCCCGGAAAAAACAATAAATACCGTGTAAAGCGTCAAAGTTTCTGACATCTCGGGCCCGATATTGGGTAATAAATATTTTATTTTATATTTCAAGACAAGTCTTGGGGCAAAAACAAGATATCCTTCTGGGATGACTGTAGAGATTTGACATTTTGTTTAAGCGACGCTAAATGAAAGTCTATCAAATCTTCCGTGTCTTGATCACTACCCTTTATGTTCGGCTTGTCATCATCAAGTGAATTCACAAGCTTTGACATGATTGCCATCATAGTAGTGTTCATCATCCTCATCTTCTTATCGTCATCCTTTTCAACCTCTTGCTGGCAAATCTTATTGGACAACTCTTTCTTTAAAAATCTCATGTTGCCTAATCTTTTTCAAATCGCGGGTATCTTTAGAAAAATTGTCAACATCAACAACAGTATTAACATCACCAGAGGATAACGTAAAATCTGCTTGAAATTTGTATTGATGCCTCACAATTACCAAGCTCGCGAACCTCATCTTCAGAAGGTGAACTACCACTATCCTCACTGCAAATGTTAACTACCTTGGTCCTTTTATTTCTTCCAATTCCTGTTGATTGTTTTTTGTTCTTCTTGGTTGTGATGTAGTGTTCTATAAGTTGCTCTCTTGTGAATTCCAAAAGCGGCTTAATGTTCTCATTTTTTGTTACACTATGCCTCCAGTTCCGAAACTCCCATTATTAGGCCTTCATCTTAGGGGTTGACCTATTTCCATTTCCCGTTGACTGACA
>JAOPGA020000343.1:0-14646 GCA_026419775.2 Acrasis kona
TTATATCTCTCCATTGCCCATCTCTTTATTGTTGTTGCACTGATATCTGCATAATCCATCCCGCCATTATTTACTAATCTTTTAAATGTTCTTGATTCCACAAAGGTGAATGGTAAATCCTCTTCAACAATCATATTGACAATGTCTTTTTTAAAAAGATCTTTTTTTGATACTACTGGTGTTGTTTGAACAGTAGGAGTTGATGATTCTTTTGTGATACCGTGCTTAACCAAATGACCAGCAATGTTTCCGGTTGATGTATTTGCTCGTGCTGTCCAATCACAATACTTGCATTTGATTATTTGTTCATCACCCTTCTCAATGAAGTCATGATGCTTTCTAACCCAACTACGAAACATGCCAGCATTCGAATTGTGCAGCTTGTTACGATCTGCGGCTTCTGAAGCCAATTGTGCAATGAGATGCGGATCTGGCTGTTGTACTTCTTGCTCCTTGTCACTATCACTCTGATCTTGATCAAATTGACTGTAGTCGTAATCTACTCGACGCCTCTTGTTTGTATTGTCTGCCATGTCAGTTTATTTACGGTTATTTGAAGTTTAATTATAACAATTAATGATTTTATTTATAATCATAATATTACAATAAAATTAACCGCAATCATTAACCAAACCAAAATCATTCTAATATTTGTGAATAAATTCGTATCCGTGCCGAGCCCTAAGTACAACATTAAAGAACAATTATATTGCTGTCAAATGTGTAATAAAAGGCCATCATCCCTCCATGCTTGCAAATGTGGAAAGAGATATTATTGTAATGATAAATGTTGTAAACTTGATAAAGTTTATAAAAAAACTTGATATCAAAAATAAAGGTTGTGCACCTTTTAAAACTGTTCAGGAATTGATAGTTCAAGAGACACATAACAATTCTGACCAAAAGAAAGTGTATAAGCATTTAGTTGACAATATATTTGAGAACTTTGAAATTGAGGCATTAATAAACATAGGCTTAAAGTCTAAAAGATTTATAAAGGATAAAACACTGGATGAAGAATATGCCTAAAGATATAATAACAGAATATCACTGTCTTGGTCTAAGCAAGCCTACTCCCTAGCAGATGTTAAAAAATAAAATGGAGATTTGTTTGTTACAAAAGAACTATCAACACTTTCAATATAATGGACACCTTTATGCACCAAGTGGTGACAGTGTGGAAAAGGTTCAAAGGATAGTGACTGCAGCTGCTAATAAATATTACAAGTTAGAATTGACAGATAATGGTGTGACAGTTGATCTGAAACAAATTCTGAGGATGATCATAGCTAAGATACAATTTCATAACAAACACATTAAGAAGCTGCTATTAAAAATCACATTTGATGGTAGGCCATCATGTGGTGGACAAGCTGGAATTATGATTGTCCCTCTCAATGTTGAGTGTTATGATACACAGCAGAGAGATAGTGTATTTTACATTTCATTATGGGATGGAACTGAAGCTATGGAAAAAGTATTGAAAAATGGGGCTATTAATATCAAAGCTGCCATAAATGAAGTTGTTAATAATGAATTTGAGGGTTTTGACATCAAGTTTCAGTGAGTTAGTGACTGGAAAGCATGGAAGAATGTATTTATTATCCCTAGTGAAGAGTTCTGTCCATGGTGTGATTTAAAAATCATAGAATGCAATCATAACCAAGTTGGTAACAAAAGAGACAAAATTGAGTGTATATTAAGTAATCAACATATATTTGTAGGCATTTGTTCACTACATGCAATGCAGAGACTTACTGAAGGACAGCTCAATGTTCTTATAAGAGTTAGAGAGTCAGAGGGCTTAAGCTCTGACCAAATCAACAGAGTTCTGTCCAAACATATCCCTAAATTTACTTTAAGAGACAGTAAAAGTAAAAACATATTAAAAGTTTGCCCAATAGTAATGAAAAATGATTGTAAGAACCTGGTTGGCAAAGGATTTGATACTTTTATAACAAATCTTAAACTGAGTATGAAGGAACATAAAAAAACAATGTGAGAAGACATTGGGATGAGTTAAGTTTGACAACCAAGCAAATACTTCAGCATTTTGAACAAGGGATAAGTACTTATGCATTTGATATACCCTGCTCTATTGAAAAAAGGAAATTATGTGAACTTCTCCCTCAGTACATGTGTCACAACTCAAAAGAAAACATATTATCCAACATTACAACTACATTACCTGTGGAACATTTTATGAAGTACATTGGGAATCATGGAACTTTTACTATTGGTTATATGGACAAAGGTGGAGCCTGTGGAGTAAACCTTTTGATACATTCTTTTAATGCAATGTACAATAGTAATTTACTAATTAAATCTGATAATATTCAAGACCCACTGCAAGAATCAAATGAGACATCATTAAAGAAAAGAAAACAAATGTATAGTGATGGGTATGTTGACCTTGAAGGTAATAAAGAATCATGTGCTATTTGGTTATTTGTTAAACTAGAGGACATTCCCAAGTTTGCTGAGAATGTGAAAAGAGTCTTTGGTATTGATATTTTTTGTAAAGATTGTATATTACCTTTAAAGGTATGGATCCAGTTTGCTAATACTAGCTCTGTATATATGGTTGAGCAAAGGATAGGTGACCTGATTGTTTTGTCTCCAAATGTATTTTATCAAGTTGTGAACATATCAAATACTGTTAATCAACTTCCTTTTACTGTTTGTAAAATTGCTTGGAATTTATTTAATGAGAGTAGCCTTCAACACAGTAAGGTTCAGAGAAGCTTATACCAATATAATGAGTGTAGACAGCAGTTTGAGACTTATCCAATCAATATTGCAGTTTATAACACTTTGAGCTCTGTGTTAGTTACTTTTCTGCAACCAAATTACTTGTCTTTCTTTATGACCCAGCCAGTCCCTGTTTTAAAGCACAAATGCAAATCAATGTTAGTGTATTTAAATGAGTTGATACACAATCACACCATAGACACTGAAAAGTTACAAGTGCTTTACAATACAAAAAGTGACCATGTCCACAAGCACATATTAAAAAGAAAAAAAAAGTGAACCAAGATAGTTATGATAATTTAATTGACAATAAATGCAGGTTCTGTGGATGTTATATTTTTAACCATCATTTATATTGTGAAACATGTTCTTTCAAAGGTAAAGTTAGTGTTTTATATTGTATTGTTTGTGCTGAAAAGCACTCTTTGTGCACTCATAAGCCAAAACTGTCATATTATTTAGAAGCTTGTGATATCAAACATATGATAGAAGAGTTTCAAAAGTATTTACCTACTTTAAAAGGGATAATCACAAGTATTGAGAACCAAATTGATTTGTATAGCAAAGTACCAAAAGATGGCCTGATGGTTCAAATTACTTTATCTCATTTTGTACCACCTCCTGCTATTGTTGAAAAAATAATTATGGATATGTACAACCTTGATAGTCTACATTGCTTTTGGAACAGACAAAAGAACATGTTCAATATACCCACTTCCTTATCAACAACAGATAAAGATCATTTGATTAATCAATTCACCAAGCATCAGGATAGTATACTTGATTATGGATACTCATACCTACAGTATGTAGTAAGTACATACTCACACAGTAGTTCAAAGTATCAGCAGGCTACTTCTATATTGGCACAAAAGAAGCCATTATCATTTGTAAAAGGAAATGGTCTTTTTATATTAATAACATATTCAAAAGTGCCTAAGAGAAATATAAGCTCTATCAGTAAAGACAATGATCAATAAACTTACTGCATCTCTCTTGAAGTTACATTCTTTGAACATTTCATGTATCAAAGTCATAGCTATAAATGTGGCTATGTTCTAATTATACTATCCCCAAAAACGTCTTAACATTCCCGCAGAACACCTCTACTTTTAGGTTTTTTCACTCCAAGCCTGTTTTCAGGTTGAGGTGTTTATAATATTGTCGACAATATTCGCGAATTTAATATAATGACAAGTGAGGATCCGCCAAATCCAGTGTGGATAAACCTTAATGACGGAGTTATATTTTTGCTCACGACAAAGCTGCAGGAGTTTTAATAGAACAAAAAAGGAAATTAGGTTAAACACCATTTAAAAACAAAGTACGCTACGCTACTACGCTGGATTGCAGCACTTTTCAGTTCCCTGTTGGTAAAGACACAGTAACTCTTTTCCCTTTCAAACACTTTCCCAATAGTACTTGAACATTATCACATCATGCTTCAAACTTGAAAATGCGTGGTCCTTTATATCGTATAATAACAGCCTCTTCTTTGCAAAGTGTAGGTAGATTTAAATACAGTTGCTACGCCTCTCTTCAAGTAATTGTCTGCGAGTCTTGAGTCTGGCTGATGAATGAACCTGATGTGTATTGGTGTTTTATAAGTTGAAGCGATGAGCGATGGCCCAAATCCGAAAAAAAAGCAATAACTTATTTACAAAATCAAAATTATAAGGTAGGTATTTATTAAAACATACAACTATGTCCACTGTATTTTTCGCCCAGATCTCTACATTGACAACGTCGGCTTCGGTGAGTAGGTTCTCCGTGTTCAGTTGTACCCTTTTAACTTTATGGCTATAATCAACAGCCGCTGCAGCTTCGTCCAACGTGGGATTCCCTGGGTTCACTTGAGCAGGGGGTACAGGGCAAAATGCAGCGCAGTATTCAGAGACAGGTGGGAATGCGTTCATGTTAAATTTGTTTCGAAAAGATTTGTTTGAACTTTATTAATATTAATAATATAATATTAATAAAGTTAATAGTTATATTATTATAGTGTTCGAATATATATATATAATATTAATAAAGTTATATATTATCTATTATTAATAATAAATTTATATATATTATATATGCATATATAATTATTATATTATAGTTAACCCTTTGAATAATCACACCAAAAATTGGAATTAAGCTTGATTTCAAGGTAAATCCTTGATGATATAGTGTCTTTGACAAGACATTAAACACTATTCAGCCATATAAATATCATTTTCTTGAAGCTCTAATCCTGCCCTACTCGACACACCAATAATATCAATAAAAAGTAGCGGAAGTATGCATACTTCTCGGTTTTTTTCTGAGGTAAAAATGCATTTTTATTGCTGCAAACACCGTTAAATGACATTCTAAGAGTCTATTTTTTGGTGGGTTCAAAAGAGTTAATAAATAAATTAAATATAATATATTAATAGTGTTTGAATCCAATTAAATTCAAAAAAATTACGCGGGAATAGTTATTGTTACGATCTCCAAAATAAATTATTTTTGAAATCGGGTCAAACCCCTCGTCAGCACACTAAACTTTGTCCTTCATACTTCATCATGGGTTAAGTTTACTTTTCTTTCACGTTCTCTTCCACATTCGTTGGTTGACGTTTAAGGATGTCTGTATATAATACTCATAAAAATCAGGTTAACATTTCATTCGGTTACAGGTCTAAAATGAGACGTCAGTAATTCATCTATTAAGTAATAGAAACTAACAAAATTGGCTGTATCATTTATAATTTCACACTTCGACTCACAGGGTGACCCATAATCATACCCAAATTCGCAACAATCGAGCGCGCGTAGAATGCTAAATGATGTTTAGACCTGTCATGCCTCCAAGGCTGAGATAATATACCTAAACTTTTAATTCTCCCAATAGCATTTTCAACGAGGATTCTGACTGAGCCAATCACAAGTTTAACTGCCAACCTTTCTCTCACCATATTATCTTTAAATCGCACAACGCAGTTTGGAAGTCCTTGATAACCTTTATCCCCAAGAGAAAGAAGTTCCGCCTGCTAAAATAATTTGCGAAGAACGACCCCTCTCACCACTCATTGAGACTGCAACTATTCCAGCAGTAGAAGAAAAGAAGCAGTACTACCACCTTGAATCAGCAGCAGCACACTTCTATTTTGCTCATTTCAACCAAACCGCACATTTGAATTTTGTTGTATCCGTCCCACAAAATCTTGTATCCTTTGTCGGTTGGAGAGCAAATTTCCAGGCTGGAGGAAGAATTTTCGCTGATTGATAGTCCTGATGAGAGTCAAGGGGTGGTTATCCCAATTCCCTTAGATGCAGATTTTATGAATGTAATTAAAATAGAAAGCACCACTGCAATGCCCTATATCGGATTTAATATTAGAAGAGGTCTCAGATTGTCATCAACATGAGGTCGACTTTGGTTGCAGGGAAGTTGGGAGGCTCCTGGTTGTTGTTGTCGCGGACAACCTCTAATGCATCTTTCATCCCTTGCATGGCCGTTTCTCAGCCTGGCCAAGGCGTTGTGTTGCTGTGACGACAACAACAAAATTTGAAGCTTGTTGATGTTGTTAATGATGTCGTTCATTTGAGCTTGAAATGGGGCAAACCAAGCGGGTGGATCAGGATGTGGTCCATTTGCGCCCCTGAAGTTGTCCATTGTATTCTTTGCCCAAATCTCTACATTAACAACGTCGGCGTTGGTAAGGACGGGTTGTTTCTCTGCAATCTTATTCTTTTAACTTTATGGCTATAATCAACAGCCGCTGCAGCTTCGTCTAATGTAATTCCCTGGGTTCACTTGAACTGAGGGTACTGGGCAGTGCGCAATGCAGTTTGCGGAGACAGGTGGGAATGCGTTCATCATGTTAAAACTGTTTTATAGAGATTTGTTTAAACTTATTATAAAGCCACAAGTCGCTATGCCAGCTCGCACAACAAGTTTGAACTTACAACCCTCTTTTAATATAGTAAGCATTGAGTCGATTACAAACAAAAGTACCGAACTCAACGCTTTTATTTTAGAGTGCTGGAATGTAACCAATCAGCGACGAGGTCAACCACAGTTAAGTTAGTGTAAAATTAGATTACGAGAAAATCAATAAAAACATAAGTTGACTAGACACTTCTCTTTTTCTGCACCATGATACAAGCAGCAGCGCTGCAAACGGCAGCCATAACACTCACAAAACACCACATCATCCCCCAACAAAGTGTTTTAAGGTTAGAAAAAGTATGATACCAGGGCACAACAAATTCCATCCTGATAATTTGTTCTCTCGCATCGCTCGTACCTTCCGTGTTAATGATAGGACAGTGAATACATGAAGTAAATAAACTGGTCACTTTATTGTATGCTAAGGTTTGAGGTTGGATTCCAACTTGTCATGCTAAAAAACATCTCTAATTGTTCAAAATTTCGCACATTTTGCGATTGTTCAGTGACAACTTCTGCCGGTTGGTAGGTTTTACATCTTTCATCATACTCTTTCCACAATGATGTCCTCTTTTCCTAAAGTACATTTTGCAAGTCAATGAGGGTTTTCTTGTTGCACAACCATTCAGTTGGGAATCCGCGGGTATTAATTGTTCTGAAGTTCTGGTTTAGAGGCGCCAAGGTGCTTCTTGTACTTCAAATTCATAAGAATCCTCTCTGGCTCTGTGAAACTGTTCATTACGGCCTCCTCTAATGATTTCGCAGCAGCCTTCTCCTCATTTTCATTTACTGATTATTCTCCTTTTGAAGCGAATCATAAAACCATGTAGATTCAAAACTGACATGCACAAGATGTGTAGTATGTAGTTAAAATTATCGTCATTTTGACGAACATTCTGCATTCCGTTTCTGTCGACGAGATGTATCGAATAGTTCGTGCTTGATTTTGTATGCTTATTTAATAGTCAACCAATATGTTTGAAGTCACACAGATGCTGGAAATATGTTATTTTATTATATCTTTGTGAGGGAGGCATCATTGAATGATTTGATTTCACAAGCGCATACATGATACAGTCCCAATTGTCTTTAAGTAGAAATCTATTATTTGCATCCGAGATATTGGTTCGGTACTTTTGTTTGTAATCGACAATAAATATAATTTTGTAAACTATATCGTCTTACAATGTTCAAGAACCCACCTAAAATTCCACAATCTATTGCTGACGACGATTTACCAACACATGGTTCAAAAGATCCTTGTCACAAATATGCATGCCCGATTCAAACTTGTCTAGAAAGGAACAACTACAATCAAGAAAAATGCAAAGCCGAAGTCACAAAGTATAATGACTGTGTCAAGAAGCTCATAGAAGAAAGAGAAAAATTGAAAAATGCAAAACAAAGCACCGGTTAATTAATTGGAAGACAAAATCATTTGAGATCAGCATGTGCGATTCAGCGAAACAATCATTAAAATAACATTAAAATACTACTCTGTTTCTTCCATTATAATTTATTGTTGAAAAAAATCAAGTATGGCAATTAAATCAGAACTGATGATGTCTGTTCTATCTTGCCATAAATAATCATACTGGAGAACAAAACCAAGTTCTGGATCAGAATCTTGGAATATGGTCATTTCTTGTTCACTTCCCATGGGCGTACCATTGTGACTATTTTGGATTATGATTTTGTAATCATTCAACTTGAAGATCAAAAAGTTGTTGGAAGTCTAACATGGGTGTTCACGGATTGTGGCAGCTGCTCTCACCTGCAGCAAGAACCATGTCTTTAGCAAAGTTAAGAGGAAAACGAATCGCTGTTGATATAAGCGTGTGGCTACATCAATTTGTACACGGGATCATGACGCACGAAGGATATGAAAACGAATTACAGGATGACGAACACCAAAAAAGACATCACAGACTATATCTTATTGCCCTGTTTCATAGAATATGTAAATTATTATACTACGGTATTAAGCCAGTATTTGTATTTGATGGCATGACACCCATCATCAAGAAGAAAACTGTTGTAAGTGCCGAACAATGATCGATTCTCTAATCATTTAGGCCAAAAGAAGGCAACAGAGAAAAAACGATGAGATCAAGCTACAAAAAGCAGCAAGAAAGTTATTAAAGAATAAAATGAAATCGTTCGCCGTCGAGCATGCAATCAAGTCACATGAAAAAAAGAAAACAATGTTAAACGAAGCAGGAGAGTGGGAGGAAGTTCCAGATGAGATTCTTGATTCCGCGGACAATATCGACGAAAATGATCCAAACTACTTGCTCAACGATCCAAAAAATTATGACTTTGACTTTGACGACGTAGACGAAGAAGAAGAACATAATGACCAAGTAAGAGACATGGTAGAGAACATTGTAGCAAGTACCAGAGGACAAGAAATTGATCAAGATTCCTTCAGAGCACTACCACCAGACATTCAAGCTCAAGTCATTCGTGAGTTGAGAAGTGCAAAGAGATATCAACCGCCAGCAGCCATCACGCAAATGAAAACACAGGACCCAGCAGCATTTTCTTCCAACCAACTCAAGCAAATGATTACGAACAGAGCCGCAACCAAACAATTACAATCACTTGCCGCTAAAACAGAAATGGACGAAGCAAGAGGAGCCTTGATGAAGAAGGAAGAATTCCAAGTGTTACAATCAGGTACCATTAGTGGATCGCCCGACACCAGGTTCGTCTTGGCTCAAAGAACACCAAAAAGAAATCACGATCCAGAAATCATTCACATCAAGTCAGAAGAAGATCAAGAAGACATGGACCCAAGAATCGAACAAATTCATTCATCACCAACACATGATAAAGAACAAGTCGATGATGATGACGATGACGACGATGATTTTGAAACGGTACCACTTGCTACGGAAACAACCAATACTAGTAAACCAAACGAAATTATAAACATTGAAGATGACGATCATGATGAAGACGATGGAGATGATGATGATTTTGAAAAGGTAGTTGAGATTGAAACCGACTTTATACGATCCGAACCACCCGATGAATTGGATGACGAATTATTTCCAAGTTCCATTTTCGAAGCATCATCAAAATCACTACTCGATCAATTCAACGAATCATCACAACCAACATCACCGTTACAAAACGAAAAAAACATTTTATCGGACATTGACGTCGACGAACAAATTGCACTTTTAGAATCCATTTCGAACAAACAAACGTTACAGACTCTAGATGATGATTTTTTGGAAGATGAAGACCATGATGATCATGTTGAGGAAATTACATTTTCACATAGTCCCGTTGTAGAAAGTTCACCGACTAACATTTCGGAAAGTCATTCCAAAACATTACATGTTGATGATGATGATGATGATGATGTGAATGAGAAACAAATTGAAAATGAAAAAAATTCACAACCAGTCGTCAATATCTCCACCAGAAAACCAGTAGGGGAGGTAATCTCATTAAATGTAGATGACGATTCTGATTCGCAGGATGAACAAGAACAACATTTATCAACCAACAACAATCAACCTAACCAAATGGAAACTTCTCCACCACCATCTCCTTCGAAACCAACAACACCATCAAATGACGAAATGACAACAACATTAGATCAAGATGACATTAACGACATTTTGAATTCACCACAACAACAAATACAACCTACCACCAATACAACACCAACAAAAGATAACGATAACACCGCTCCTACAAAAAAATCACAAAATCAAAATGTAGAAATTAGGAATTCACAAGATAAAGATTTATTCAAAACACCACAAAAAAAGAGCTCATCATCGAATTCATCCACTCCGATCAAATCAATCGCGACGCCATCGCCTTCCGCCTCACACCACTCATCGCCTCCAATCAAACCAACCACAAGCACTCCATCACCACAAACACTAAATAAAACTAATCAACAAACGCCTCCTCCGATTCAAAATACACCCGTTCGTTTCAATGCACCATCCACTGCTAGTAGAGGATCGAATACGCCAAAATCACATTCGTCAAAATCAGATGATGAACAATTGGCAGTAATGCAACAATTACAAAAACAATTGGAAAGAGAGCGTCAAGAATTATTGGCATCGCCTATGAACTTACCATCGTCGTCCTCTTCCTTTTCCTTCAAGAGATCTACGCCAGAGCAACAAAGACTTGTGCAATCAAAATCTAGAAATTTAGATTATTTGAATGACACATTGATTGAATGTACCAAGGAAATGTTAAAGTCGTTCGGAATACCGTACGTAGAGAGTCCGTATGAAGCTGATGGACAAGTTGGTTTTCTTAATAAAATTGATTTAATTGATGGTGTGATTACTGAAGATTCTGATGTGTTTTTATTTGGTGCTACTAAAGTCTATAAAAATGTTTTTGGGAGCTCTAATAGTTATTCCGCTGCGAGGGAAGGCGATGGCTCTGGTCCTGTTAGTTCTCATGGGTCCGTCAAGGATATCGAAGAATATAGCATTAGTAGGATAGGTAAACAATTGGGCTTGAAGAGATGGAACTTGGTCCAATTGGCAATGTTGTTGGGAAGCGATTATACTGATGGCGTTCATAATGTAGGAATAGTGACCAGCATGCAAGTGTTGGCGTCATTTAATAAAAATGAATCCTTGGATGAAAAATCCGAGGAATCAAAGTTAAGTGCTGATGATTTGAGTTTAATCATGGATGGAATGTCTTCTTTTGGTGAATGGGTTCGTGATTTGTCTCCCTATCCCGTAGCCGATAAACCTGATCCCGATATTGACGATCGTCTAGAGTTGTTCAAATACAAATACAGAAATGCTAAAAGAAATTTCCTTCTTCCTGAACATTTTCCTGATGACAAAATTGTAAAAGCATATTTAAAACCTCAGGTCGATACTTCTGATGAGACTTTTGAGTGGGTGCCTTTGGAGAAGTTGAATCTTGAGTTCCTGTACGATTACTGTAAAAACAATTTATTGTGGGATAGGCAGAATGTAGATAGGTACCTAAACATAGTGAGCGAAGAGAGGAAAAAGCACAAGAAAGAAAGTAATACTATTGACAAGTACCTGGTTAAACAAAAACCTGTGGCCAAGATTCAGAGTGTTAGGTTAAAAGGTGCTGTCCATAATTTGAAGAGGAAATACGAAGAGGGGGAAAAGATATCAGGGAAAAAAAGAAGAAAAGCAAAAAAATGATTGGAGACATCAGTTTCATAAATGGAAGAGTATGCTTGAGAACAATAAACATGAGATTTGTAGAAATGTAAAGAACTGAAGTAGATTCATGTGTACGCAATAATATACTTTAAAGCATTCTCTGTATGGACAAAAACTCATTATCTGCCCGGTCTGGTTCGAAAATAAAAAAGGCAACAAAGATGTTGTACCAAGCTGACGGCCGAACAAACATAAAGAGGATTAGAGACCACACAACTTTGATATAACGTCCGAAATGATAATCAATAATGTGTTTAATGAGAAAATTTATTTACAAAATGTACATTACAAGCTCTTTTGATTCAAAGCGGTGTTAAGCTCGCTTCTATCGACAACACCGTTTAAGTACCTTGGGGGCATATCCTTGTCGCTAAACACGACAGCTTTTTTGGTGTCCTTGGCGTCGGTATAGTATGTGTGGTCGTTTGGTTTTAATACGTTTACTTGGTCGTTGATGGCTTCATTGCCCTCCCACTCGCGCTTGTCGTAGACTGCACTGCGAGCAACGAAGAACGATCTTTGTTGAACGAGTGATACTGCTCTGGTAGAGTTGCGAATATTGCGAATCATGATGTGTTTGATTTTTTGGTTTATGAAATGATGTTGGGAATATCTTGATCAATTTATATCTTTGGCTGACCAGTAAGATTTGAACCTTACAAAAACAGGTAGTTATTTTTAGTTGGGTATTGTTGGTTGTTCCTTTTTTTATCCTTGGTCAACTTAAAATGTGCACTTACCGGTATTAAGATTTCATCCTTTTATGCGAATCTTCCACATGTAAGTATTCCAACCGAAGATATAAATAAAATAATCATTAAGATACATATCCATTAAATTTGATTGCCAACATAGAAGTAGCTTTGTTTTTGATGTGAAAGGATTTTCTTTTTGATTTTAAGTCCCTAATGCTTTAAAAAATACAAACCTCTTCATGAATGCGAATCGTTTGTTCGTTTTCTAATCGAAAAGGAAATAGTTGACTATATTACAATAGCTTCAAGCCCATGAGCTTTCTAACAGAAAAGCAGCGCTGTGATTTGTAAGTTTCG
Source organism: Acrasis kona (assembly GCA_026419775.2). Taxonomy (NCBI): domain Eukaryota; phylum Heterolobosea; class Eutetramitea; order Acrasida; family Acrasidae; genus Acrasis; species Acrasis kona. The sequence goes on from JAOPGA020000343.1 coordinate 12,930, forward strand.
AACGTCAAAACTTTCTGCTTATATACAGGGAGACAGCAATCTTTGATTATTTAAAGTCGCGCAGTTACACCAATTCACACGAGGCTTTTTCTAAAGAATGCACAGCCAAATTGAACAATAGTGACAATCGCGACAATCACTCGAAAATATGTCATCTCGAAAAAAAGTGGAACACCTTGTCCATTCAACAAAAAAGAGTACTGGAACTGGAGTCAAAAGTAGAAAAGCTGCAAGAAGAGTTGGAGAAGTATAAATCAGGTGAAGTGCATAAGCAGCTTAATGATGAAAGGAAAAGCACCTTGATGCCGACCAAGCCGCCAAAGTTAGAGCTCGTCGGTCACAGAGACACAGTTAACTGTGTAAGTTTCCATCCAAATTACTCTCTAGTAGCTTCTTGCTCCGATGACTCCTCGATAAGAATATGGGACTATGAAAGCGGAGAGTTAGAAAAGTCACTTAGAGGACATACAAACAGTGTAAACTATATATCTTTTGACAACGAAGGGAAAAAATTAGGTAACTCAATTTGTCATAATCATTCATTAATTCATGCAGTATCCTGCTCTTCTGATTTGAGCATTAGAGTTTGGGATTACAACACAAGCACATGTATTAAAGTTTTAATGGGCCACGAACATAACATTAGTTGCGTTGAATTTATACCCCCTAATGGAGAGAGGATAATATCTTGTTCTAGAGACAAAACAATCAAAATATGGGAGGTCAACACAGGGTAATTATATACAAATACATACAATCTAACTAGTTGTAGCTTCTGTTTGAAAACGTTTCATGACCACGAGAGTTGGGTTAAAAGAGTATCAGTTAATCACGACGGAAGTTTGCTAGCTAGCTGCTCTACAGATAATGTACTATCAGTTCACAATTATTTTTTTACTAATATTAGACGATAAAAATCTGGAACTTGCAATCGGGTCAATGTATAAGCACTTTGAAAGGACATAGCCATGTTGTAGAATTTGTTCATTTCTCTCCCCATGTTGAGCATACGGACAACAGTCAACAACTAATATTGAGTGGTTCAAGAGATAAGACGGTCGTAATTTGGGATGTTGGTTCTACTGAACCGGTGTTTGTATTGAGAGGGCACGATAATTGGGTGCGTGATGGACTTATAATGAACGGAAATAGATTTGCAATCACTTGCAGTGATGATCATTCAATAAAAGTTTGGGATATAGCGACAGGAATTTGTGTGAAGACGATAGCGGAGGCTCATCCGCATTTTATAACATGCCTGAAAATGAACAAAAGAACACCAGTTTTATGCACTGCGGGGGTGGATAAGACAGTAAGAATATGGAATTGCTTATAAATTATGTATTATTGCTAGAAATACTTTGCCTTCTGCTTCTCCTCTCTGCTGACCTTTTGCTCTCCTCCCTTCTGAACCACCTGTCAACTGTGTCGTTGTAAATCAAACAACAAATATTCATCAAAGTCATTGCTGAACACGTCCAGAACGAAAGGAATCCAACAACTTCCTGTACAAAATACTGCAAGCTACCTCTTTCCAATGCCGACCAGAGATTATGATTAAGGAACGAGTTTAAAGAATCTACAAATGGTAAATGTTGCGGAATGAATTCTGCAATATGGTTAATGAACATGTAGTCGTGGCCCTTATTATTTAGAATCGCGGAGAATGTTATTAAAATAAAAGGAATTACCAACAACTCAATGACCACAATCATCA
>JAOPGA020000345.1:0-13291 GCA_026419775.2 Acrasis kona
CAAGCGTACAAAAAAACAAGGAATCGAGTTCTGGGGTGTTACCGTTCAAAACGAACCAGAAGCCATCACTTCATGGGATACATGCTACTACTCCAAGGAGGAAGAGAGAGATTTCGTAAGAGACTACCTCGGACCTCTACTTCGCCAAAACTATCCTGATCTCAAGATCATGATTTGGGACCACAACAGAGACAACATTTTCGAGTGGGCCAAGACCATTTTAGGAGACGAAGAGACCGCAAAGTACGTTGATGGTACAGCCTTCCATTGGTACGTTGACAACTTGTACGAGAACGTTCAAAAGACCTACGAAACCTACCCCAACAAGTTCGTTTTGGCCAGCGAAGCATGTCACTGCCCAGGAGTCAAGCTTTATGACTACGAAAGAGGTGAATTGTACGCGAGAGACATTATCCACGATTTGAACGCTGGATCTGGTGGATGGATCGATTGGAACATTTTACTCGACAGCGTGGGTGGACCTAACCATGTTGGAAACTTTTGCGATGCACCCCTAGTCAAGGACAAGGATCAACAAAAAATCCATTACCAATTCACATACTATCACTTGGGTCACTTTACAAAATTCATGCAAGTGGACGGAAAGAGAATCTTCTCAAAGGTATCGGACCGCACCGATAAGGTTTACTCTGCTGCAGTATTAAACCCAGATGGAAGAGTTTCGCTAGTCATTCAAAACATGAGCGACGAGGACTTTGACGTCAAGATCCAAGACGGCTCAAGAACCGCAGTGGCCACTATTGCGGCACACAGCATCAAGACATTCAGATACCAAAAATAAAAGTAATTGTTCGTCAATTTTTGTTTATTTTAGGTTTGAAGCGAGCCAGTCGAGTCCATCAAACAATCCCTCACCCGTCGTAGCGCAACACGGTTGTATGAACCAAGTTCTTTGCTTCAAGTTCAACAAGTCAAGTTTGTTTTTCACGTCGTTGGCATCCATTGCGTTGGGTAAATCTTGTTTGTTGGCAAATACTAGTAAAATGCTGTCCGCTAGTTGACTGTCTTGCAACATTTTGTGGAGTTCATCTTTCGCCTCTCCGATACGATCACGATCGTTACTATCAATAACAAAGATGACTGCATTCGTATTTGCATAATAGTGTCTCCATAATAATCTTAGCTTATCTTGTCCACCAACATCCCACATCGTGAAAGTGATTTTCCTTTGCTGCGGTTAGTCGATCAAATTAATGTTTCGTAATTACTTGTATTGAACAGTTTCTACATTGAATCCAATAGTGGGGACGGGTGTTACTGTCTCGTCCAGCTTAAGTTTATACAAAATTGTGGTTTTTCCTGCCGCATCCAAACCAACCATAAGGATTCTCGCCTCCTTATTTTTGAAAAGGCCCTCGAGGAGTTGTTTCAAGTTCAAATTACCCATATGTTATGCTGTTTCCTAGTTCTTGTTCTTTCTGAACGGTCAACACTACAATGATTGGTTGTTTCTTACAATTTTGTAGAATTTACCGTTACAGTTTAAATACTTTTATAAATGAGATAACGAAATGGAAGAGTTCCGTCACAATCAAAAGCCACGATTCTCATGTAATAATTGTAAGAGCTAAATAACTTTATTACTACAAACTCGATATCAGCTTTCATACTAGGTAAGAATAACCCTGTGTTAGTTAAAGCTAACTTCGTCAGCTGCTATACAAGTTACATTGCACTGCCGGAAGGTGTCACCATGAAGACGAGATGTCTTGATAACTGTGATACGTTGATTGCTGTCGTTATTATAGACCTCTCTTATTAGCTTTATGTTGAAGCTTGTTATCATACTTCTTTGGTACTTCATCGTTCTTCAGGAGTAAATGACCATGATATTATACATAAACTTTGTTGTACCCATTAGTTTCTTCATACCGATTTTGATCGATTATTGAATATCCAAAGTTTGAAAATTGGTCTGTGGACGAAGAGGATTCGTATTGCGCTTCAATAAACATCATCAAACATCACTCCAGCAGCCAAAACCGATAATGAAAAGGGAAAGAATAGATAACTATTTTTGCAGTTCGTTCCCATTTACAAAATTATCCACGACTAATCGAGTATTTCAAATCTATTTATATTTTGTATTCTATTTAAATTCAATCAGTGAACCTGATTCAACAACAAACAAAAAATGAGAACAATCATCAAAGTATTTGCAGTTATCTGCCTAGCAGTTTTCGTCGCAGCAAACGGCGGACTAAAGAACCGCCTCCACGTTTTATCAGGTGCAAATGCCATACGAAATGTTATGGACGAACCAGCACCACCATCCAACAATGTAGGACCAGTGTTGGCAGTACCAGCAGAGGATGAAGATGTAAATGCCGCCGCACGTAGAATTAGAGACGAACCAGCACCACCATCCAACAACATAGGACCAGTGCTCGCTGTTCCATCTGAAGAAGATGAAGAAGAAGCACCTGCTAGAAAATTAAGACACAAGATGACCATTAGAGATCAACCAGAGCTTGGTAAAAGCCAACCTGGAGAAAACCTTGCCGTACCAGCAGACGAATAAATAAATATGTACATACTATTTTATTAAACTGTTGTTAAGAGTTCAAACTTTGTCTGATAAAAACATTACATGCTTATCTCCGAAACTAACACTTGAAATTTGGAAGCCATCATAAGGAGGCTGTACAACAAATGGCGTACTGTGGTCCGCCTGACCCAGAAACAAAAAGTCAAGACTTCCAAAAAGACCTTTACCCCACAATAAAATAGTTCCATCTTGTAGCAGACAATAGGAATATTGGTCTGAACACGTTCCAATACTCTTCGGTGACCCTTTAATTGTTATATAATTTGCGACAGCTCCCGGATCTTTACTTGCCAAACACATTCTGCTGTTGTCCACCAAGCATAAATTTCACCAGAGTTCATTAGAGCCAAGTAATATCCATTGCCAGCGGCTACTTGAATCACTCCCTTATCAAGAGGTGCCAATACTGGCGACGACAATTTTGTAAAACTTTCATAGGTGTACACTGATCCACTCTCTGCGAAGAATTATAAAAACAGTGAGGAGTGTGCTTACTCGTCAATATAACTTTGTGAGTGTCAGAGAAGCTACAGGATGCAACATTGGTCAAACAAGAGTCAACCACTGGCTTTGTAAGATGGTTCCACTCAAACAACTCTCCATCATCAGACAGTGCGTACATTTTGTCTGTACAAAATACTTTTATTATATTTTTTGTGATTGGTACTTGAGTGATTGAGTGACCCTCACCCCATTGGAGTACTTTACCTGACGATGTCAACACTACAACCCTGTTATGACGTGCATCTAGGTCAATGACATTAGAAACAAAGTGCAGCTTTGTCGGTTTGTATACTTGTTTCTTTTTTGTTTCATAAAACACACCTTCTGTATTGTCACCACAACCATACACATCACCATCTTCTTATTAGGTTAGTTTGATGACTATATAATATTCTACTTGTAATAATGAATGATTGCTTTTCGCTGGCAACCACCTTAAGAGCATCAGCATTAATCGAATCTACCTCAACAACAAAACCACGTGAAGTCCTTGGTGTTAATTCTTTTCCAATGTAAGAACCTGCAAATTCACTCATTATAACAACCCTACTATTGGGTTTGCTTTGTTCTTTCTTTACAGCAGTCTGATTTATCGGTTCATGTTTCCTCAAGAATATTCTTTTAATCCATTTGTATATCAAGAATAATGTAGACAAAGATGTAGCAATTCCCAGCAATATCAACACACGTCTTGGTATTGCTCGTATCAGCGACTTGCTCATGTTGATTACAATTTACAAAGTCATCATTCCATGTCAAGAAGTAACCAAAAGAAGATATCAACATTTATCAAAGAAAAATTGTTTATAGTTTTTCGTGCAAAAATTCAATCACATTTTGATCCCTCATGAGGATGTCGTCGCACATGATGTGCATCAAAAGATGATTAAAAATACTTCTTCTATTTTCTACTGTGGCATCGCTCTTCTTTATAGCGGAAACAAAATGGGGGAACGGCATTTGAACACCTTTCATTCTTTCGGGATATTTTGCGACTAGCTTGTTATGCAAATTGTTAAATTCTTTGTAACGTCTGTGTACGTAATGAAGTCCGGTGTGGCCATGATTTACCTGAACCACGTAATAATGTGTTCCTTCCTGTTCAATGACTTCGGTTATCTTAGCTGAATCCCTTGCATACTCGGATGATTGTTGTTCAATGTGTGGAGCGTTGACTGGTTGAGTCAATTCTGGTTGTGTAACTGGTATGGTATAGACGGGTTCGAATGTGTAGTTGACTTCGTGTGTGATGGTTGGCAAAGTATCGGTTAATGTTCTGTGAAGAGAGCGGTGGTGGTTTACTGTCATTGTTGAATGTCCAAATTGGATGACGTGGAAGAATTCTGTAACTGTGAGTTGGTGGTTAGTTGTTGCTTCTCCGTTCTGGTTAGCACTTAGGAATCTGTCGTGGTCCGACTTGAAGGATGCCACCGTTCCCCAACTGGGATGCAAGGTTATTGTTGTAAATGTTATTTGGGTCGATAATTATAAATGTTTCCCACTCCTGTGGTTCTTTTCTATCCGCAACCACATATCCTTGGTCATCTGCACAGATAAAAGTATTGTGGTTCGTCTTCAAGTTTATGAGGTCTCCATAACGTACTTCTTGACCATGTTCCTTGTACCTGCTCTCCATCGTGAAAGTCTCCCATTCCCAGGCATAATCTTGACGACAGCGATTATGTGGAAAATAACAAAACAATAACATTTCAACAACGAATGTTGTTTGATTTGAGTATCTCAAAAGTCTTCATGACGATGCTAACTATTATAAATAATGTGTTTAGTTTTTTACCTTCTATGTTCTTTGTAATATTTTTATTAAAAAAACTACCTCCTCCCTTCTCCTTCAAGATGAATACATGACATATGTATTATATCTTGCTTATCAATGAATATAGAGATTAGTAATTGACAGTTCTTCACGCATGACATGTTTATATTTTGTAAACAACGAGAAATGAAAAGGACAGTGCGAGGAACATACCCTGATGGGAGTTGTAAGTTTTATACAATAGTAACAATACACGATCGTATTATTATGAGCGCGCTAATTGTTTGAGGTCAATACAAAAGAGAGCCACCACGATCTTTCGATATGTGCGAAAAACATTTCTACCTTTTTGCGACGCTACATTCGGTCGTTCTCCGGTTTGACGGCTATGAATTTGTTGATGGAAAATAACCCTTTCCGGTCAATTATGACGAATAATTATTTTTGACGAACAGCGAGATAATAACATACAGATGTACTGTTGTATGTGCTCTATTAAATTGTCTAATTGTTTTTCATTCTAATTGTTTGATCTTGTTGTATGGTTAATATTTTTAACCGGATTGGCCTCTTTGCACAAAAAAGATTAGAGGATACGAGAAACCACAAACGGCAATGATCGTACTCATATAGTGGGAATAAGTGGGAACGACCAATCTGGACTCAAGTCAAAGCGCTTTGCATCTGGTACTGAGTAATGCAGGAACGGATAATCGTCTGATAACGCTTTGTTTGACCAATGGCTATTAAGCACGTGTATTTAATAACAACAATTCGAATGAAGCAGTTAACTAATTTTCGCATTTATTGTTTGGTATTATATACAGATGCAACTTGAATGTTTTAGTTTCCGAAACCGTAGAGTGTTCTTCCTTGTCTCTTCAAAGCGTAAACAACGTCCATAGATGTAACTGTTTTACGACGTGCGTGCTCGGTATATGTTACAGCGTCCCTCACAACGTTTTCAAGGAAATTCTTTAATACAGTACGTGTCTCCTCATAGATTAAACCAGAAATACGTTTGACACCACCACGACGAGCAAGGCGTCTGATAGCTGGTTTGGTGATACCTTGGATGTTATCACGAAGAACCTTCTTGTGACGCTTGGCACCTCCCTTTCCTAGACCTTTTCCTCCCTTTCCTCTTCCTGACATTGTTCTTTTTTTTTTGTTGCAATCCAAACGAAATTGAAACGTTTAAATTGAATAGAACGGGTTGACTAAACAAAAATATAATAAATTCAGCAATTACTTCAATTTTTTTGTGCAGATAGTTGAAATTTTAACATCGAACTTCATAAATAATGGTCACGGTTTGGCAATCAGATGATCCCAACCGCTTTTGAAGTAGAACGTAGAAGTTATAAAAATGCTGTTACAAAAATCACAATTCGGAGTTCATACACCATTTCCGAACAAAGCGCCGTTGCAGCATAATCAAAATGGAGTTTTTTCGTCTTTAAAGTACACAATTTATACAAAACATGAACAGAGCAAAGTCAGTCATCGGCAAGTTAGCACTCAACAAGTCCTTCTTCTTGTTATGCGATGTACAAGATAGATTCAGACCTTTAATTCACAACTTTGAGTCAGTTCTCTGGGTTGCTAATACAATGTCTAAGGCTAGTAATATCCTAAATGTACCAATGATTATAACAGAGCAATATCCAAGTATGTTCACAATCTTTGTTCACACATTAACAACCTTAAAGAGGCACTTGGACACACTTGCAAGGAAATTGAATTACCACCACACCAACGTATATTTGAAAAGAAGAAGTTCTCAATGCTCGACGACGAAGTCTCAAAATATTTAGAAGAAGAAGAGTCATTTAAAGAGAGAAGACAAGCCGTACTATTTGGAATAGAGGCTCATGTTTGCGTGCAACAAACCGCACTCGAACTCATCGAAAGGGATTATGAAGTTCACATTATTGCGGACGGAACAAGCAGTCAAAGAAAATTTGATAGAGATGTAGCATTTGATGTAAGTGTACTTTGTGTTAATATTCAATGTTCTGTAGAGGATGAGACAAGCAGGAGCTTTTGTAACAACAAGTGAGTCAGCGCTATTCCAGTTGGTGGGAAGTGCAGATTTCACACATTTCAAAGCAATTTCATCGCTAAGCACATCGAAGACATCTCCACGTCCTGACCAAGGATCATTCTATTAAATTATTATAATTTATCTTGTATATTTTTATTTTCATTAATTAATTTCTCTGCGGCATCATGTTGTATTTTTTCGTCCAATAGATTGTTCGCTTGAAAGTTTCCACCTAACATGTTCTTTGGTGGTAACCTCTCTGCTTCTGGTATTCCCAGTATTCTTTCTAATTCCTGATCTCCATCTTCTTGTTCAGATAGGATTTCAACTGCAAGTTTCTCTCTCAATGTCTTGTGTGTGTTAATTAATTCACCAAGAAATGTTAAATACCCTATATTGTTTTATCTCCTCCCATTCAAGAATCAAGTCCAATCCTCTCTTTCCTGCAAAATAAAAAGCGTAGCCAGAGGCACCAATCATTCCGACAACACTTCCCTTCCATATAACATCAATTACACGAGAGCCCAAAGTCATCTTCAAGTTGTTTCTGTTACAAAAAGAAGAACTTTGATTACACCAGCGAGAAGAAAGCCACAGACATTTCAAGTTAAGATCAATTTATTATAGATTTCCGACACCCTTGAGTTGCCCGACGCGCTTCTCAAAGTCTTCAATTGTTCTCCTTAATCCCTCCTCTAGTGAGACTTGTGGTTCCCAATCTAAATATTTCTTTGCCAAAGTGGTGTCTGGCTTCCTCTTCTTTGGATCGTCGCTTGGTAATCCTTCAAAGACAATTTTATTTCCATCCTTTGCGCCAATGACGTTTCTGATTCTCTCGGCCATCTCCAACACGGTGTGCTCTTCAGGGTTTCCGACGTTGACTGGACCCATGGTTTCTGTGTTGTTTTGTAGGCGAACTAAGCCCTCAATCAAGTCAGAAACATAGCAGAAACTACGAGTTTGGCTACCATCTCCAAAGACTGTCAAAGGAATTCCGCTTAATGCCTGGTAGATGAAGTTGGAAATGATGCGACCGTCTAAAAGGTTCATGCGAGGACCGTATGTGTTGAAGATACGGGCGACTCTAACTTCGACCTTGTGAACTCTGTTGTAGTCGAAGAAGAGGGTCTCTCCAGCACGTTTGCCCTCATCGTAGCAAGATCTGATTCCAGTGCAGTTCACATTACCCCAGTAGCTTTCCTTTTGTGGATGAACATCTGGATCTCCGTAAACTTCACTAGTTGAGGTGAAGAGGATTCTGGCATTGTGCTCCTTTGCCAAAGTTAGCATATTGTTGCATCCATACACACTTGTGAGTAAAGTGTGAATAGGTACTGCTTGATAGGCTGGAGGGGAGGCAGCGCAGGCCATGTGATATATTTGATCGAATTTAACTCCCTCTGGGGCCTTCCATGGTTCGATAATATCGTGTTGATGGAACTTGAAGAGTTTGTTCTCGTTTAGATGCTCAAGGTTTACAAGAGCCCCTGTTTGGAGGTTATCCAAAACATGTACTTCATGTCCTTGGTTAATAAGATAGTCCACCATGTGGCTTCCCAAAAAACCGGCACCTCCTGTAACGAGTATGATCATGTCTTGTTTATTTTGCTGTTGGCTGGTTGGCTACGGAAATTAAAAATTGGGCTTTTAATTCCTTACCGCCCGAAATCTTGTTTTTTGGCTGTTCGATGTCAGTTCTCTGAATTAATGGAGATCCTTTTCCGTGATTGAAAATAAATTATACATAAGTCATACCTTCAAAACTGTCGAAGTAGTAGTGCTCTATAGAGATCGATCCAAGCCCGTCGGTACAGGTACTGGGCCTTTTACGACTGCCCTAGTAACACCATTAGGTATATCAATATAAAATCGATTATATTTCAATCGCTGTTCTATTTATATTCAGTTTTCGAATTCTCTTCAACAGTAATTCCATTTTGTTTCAGTTATCTATTATGATTCAATTTTGATTCAATTTTTTATCAATTTAGATGTTTCAATTTTAATTCAATAATAATTCACTTTGTATTCAATTTTATAACGAAAAGTTATTGAAATTCATGACACTGTTTCTATTACTGCCTAGACGTTGAGCGAATGGTGGAATTATGAACATTGGGCAGTGGATCTTTAAATGAAAGAGAACGTTTATTGTATTCAACTTTTCTGATTACCTGAAATGTAGATCCAGCAGCGCAAATGTTTATATGCAATAAAACCATTGCGCATATATTTGTGCAGTCTACTTGTGGCCTGTCTCAAGTATTTCTGTCTGCCTCTCCTCAACTTCTGTTTCACGTCATCAATTTAAATATTTGAGAAAGCCCTGCGGGAATATGCTTGCTTGTTATTCTTTTAAATTCCATTGAGCATAATGCATTCCTCTGAGCATCCAGGTTTTAAAGGCCGTGATGCTCAAATGCCTTGTTTACTGTGTAGTATTCGTTAGCAGGTGTAGGCATGCCACAGTGTTATCGTATGGGCGCTGAAGAGCGTTTGTATGTTGGTTCATTTTTGTATAAAACAGGGTTTAGCCTGAAACGTTTGTATGTTGGTTCATGTAATCATTGCCGAAGAAGAGCGCTTAATACCAAAATCTTCCACAACTTGACTGCGGATTGTTGAAGAGAACAATGTGTTTGGTTCAAATCCGTCACTTCGCTCTGTACATTATTGGTTGTATGGTGGTTTTGAGGGCAACTCAAACTTTGCAAGCGTTTTGTAACCAAAAAGATTGGTTTTGAAGGTCGAACACTAACGATATTTATTTAAAAAGATGTGAGTACTTCTATTTAGTTTTAGACTAATGATGTAGGATAATTACTTTTTTACAGAGAATGGTTTCCTTGGTGAGCATAACGGGGTAAGATATTGTTTGGTTTTATTTGCAGACATGAATTCCTGTCATCACGGGAGTAGTGCATAGTTTATGTAAAAATATCATCGAAATAAATATTACGTTTATTACTCACATCTTCAACATGCTCTTCCGCTGTGTATTGATTATCGCATGCATTTTCAACCGTAACATTAACATTCGGATCTGCTCTTGTCTTTTGTGGCGTTTCGTTCAAATCGTTATTAATTTCGTTTTCGCCCTCCGTTAAATTGACATTAGGGTATTCGTCACTAAAACCAAGAACATACCCCTTCAATGCCGCAAACACACAAAAAAAGCGACAAATTAAACGCAATGAAGACAGTTCAAGTACTTCAATCATACAGGACTCAGAGGTGAGCATTTACTAAAATAACAATTTTCACAATTAAAAAGGTGGAACTTGAAAACCAGATGGAACAAGTAACCTGTAACGAACAAAGCAAGGATGTGACACAAGACATTCAAGATAATTCATCTGTTGAGATTGGAGGATTTGAAGCGGAAGAGAATTTGAATTATTTGGAAATTGAGGATCAATTAAATGATTTGGAAATTGATGACCGCAATGAAGACGAAGGCGTTGATGCATTTGACAACTTTGAACAAGAGCGTTTGAATTTTCACGAACAAGATACAAAGCCTAAAACAGACAACAAGCACAAATTATTTTTTGAAAGAATTTCATTCCAAAAACTTTTACTACACTTGAGTCAAAGTACATTGAATTCAGTAGATACATTAAACAGATACCATATTGTGAATGTACAGAGTTTTTGTTTGACCCAACAAAGGAGAGCCAACAAGTATGTCCCATCTGTAAAAGAACTGGTTTTCAAGAATATACAAAAGATGGGAAAACTCATTATAAACCAAAGTTCTGGTTTTATTACATGCCATTCTCACATATATTGCTTAGTAAACTACATTTGGATAAGTCTCTTATTGAGCAAGCAGATAAAATCAAACCATCAACAGATGGCAGTGTATCAGATTTTATTGATGGAGATTGCGCCAGGAAATATTTTGATCAGCATAAACAGGATAAAAGAAACCCAATTTTGATATATTTGCAACTTTCTGCAAATGGAGTTGGTTTAAAAGGAGATAAATCAAAATTATGGATAGGCTCTGTCACTAACATGAGCAGAGATAAAAGAGATCGTGACCTGTATGACAATATATATATGACATATATATACTTTAACAAATATGACCCTAATAACTTGAATATGTTCAATTTTCTATTTTTGTATGAAATAATATATTTTCAAAGTGGGTCATACTTGTTTGATGGTAGACCGGTTATTTTTGAAATTGTTTCAACCTGTAATGATTTGCCAGCTGCAGCAATAGTCCTTTTAAATAAGAAATTCAATGGCCATAATGGATGTTTAAAATGTATATTTAACTTTTTTATTGGCACTATACAAGGATTACAACGAACAGTTGTTAAACAGGTTAAGTTGGCAAGACGATCAAGTTCAAACAGTGAAGGAGCTAAAGGCTTATCAGTACTGTCATTTTTGTAATGCCGAGTTCCACCGGGAACTGCTGGATGCACATGCATTCCTGAATTGAACTTCAAAATGTTATTGTAACTCATTAACTGATTACAACACTCCCGACAACAATAAGACAAATGAACCTAATCTCTGTTAGGACGTAGGGCGATGCTAGGTAATCGTACCCTCGTAAGAACCTCTAGTTAGGACGTAGGGTGGAGCTAGGTATCCATACCCTCGTAATAAGATTTTATGTATCTTGAACCTCTAATTAGGACGTAGGGTGGAGCTAGGTATCCAAACCCTCGTAAAACCTCACATCTGTGCAGGACGTAGGGAAACCAACTATAATGGTGAAAACCCTCGTAACTACAAGTCACCTCTGTAACTGTAGGGTTAGTCTTTAACCTAGACTACAAATATTTATTAGGCTTCTGTATAACACGTTTGGCCTTTCTTAAAGCTATTGAACCTTCTTCACTACCAGTGATTTGATTCCTCACTTTCTTCGGTATTTCGAATGATTTATCCTTTTGATTATCAATACCTGTTTCATCAGTATCATCTTTATCACTGAACTCCTCCTGGTACTGTGGTCTGTTTAACAATGTTTGACCATCATTGAGTTTAACTCTCTTGAGATAATTCGCTGGTGCTCTGATATTATCCTCGACATTACTCTTGATAATATATTCTCCATTGATGTCAGTTTCCTTGACTACTTCATAAGGTCCTTCGTAAACTGGTTCACCTTTACGTTTCTTTGGATCCCGTAACATCACAGTCTCTCCGGGTTTGTATACGTCTGTCTTCTTGTGGTATTTTTGCTTCTCATGTGCATTCACACTCATCTTGTATAACAAATTTGGAACAATATCTTTATGTGTAGCCCAGAACTCTGTCATCTTCTTTCGATCTCTTTCCATTGATTTCTCATCGTCTGCTGAAGGTGATGAGAGATTGAAAGGTCCTCTTCCAAACATAAGTGAAAACGGTGTCGCCATTAATTCTGAGTGGATTCTACTGTTCATAGCAAACATGCATGCTGGTACAAGGTCCTCCCAATACTCGTTGTATGTCTTGTGTTTCAACTCTAAACTCAGTTTCAACAACAAGGTACGAATAGTTTTGTTGTGGCTTTCTACTAAACCGTTTGCATGGTGATTATATGCGATCACTCTATTGTGAGTAGTACCTGCTACTTTACAAACTTCTTCGATTGCTGAATTGATAAATTCTTTTCCGTTGTCTGACTTGATTGTTTGAGGAAAACCAAATGTCATGAACGTATTGATTATCTCTCTTGATACTACTTCTTTTGTCTTTTCGATAATAGGTTTCAACCATACAAATCTTGAAAACTTGTCTACCATAACTAACAATAATTTGTAACCTTTACGACTCTCTGGTATCTCCATAAGATCTATGTGTATGTGTTCGCCTGGCATACAGAATATAGGTTCTTTCAATGGAGCATATCCAATATGGTGATTATTAACTCTCTGACAAATCTCACACTTCTTGACGTAGTTCAAACACTTTTTGAAAAGATTTTTGATCTTGTGTTCTGGATGATTCATGCGTATGTAATTATGCATCCCTCCAGCGCCCCAATGGCCTAGATGCGATTCGTCTAGTAATCTCTCTTCTTCGTCAGTAGATGTGGCAATTCTGTTCAATCTAGATAACAAATCTGGTAAAACGTTAAGTTCACCCTTGATGTGGTACACTTCGAAACTGTATTCCGAAATTGTAGCGATCCATCCTGCTAACGTGGAATTCTTGAAGTTTGGCTGTTGTAACGCAGTGATCACATCTGTTAATGCTTTGCTGTCTGTATGTAGTTTAAAATGTCTTCCTAATAGATGATGTCTGTAATAATTGATATGAACAACAATAGACAGTAATTCCTTCTTTGGAATTGAATACAAAACTTCACTCTTGCTCAACACTCTTGAATGGAACCCTAGATACCTCTTTTCACCGTTCACTCTTTGGAACAAAGTACCTCCTA